>JAUMHQ010000059.1:22237309-22256973 GCA_032361165.1 Enteromius paludinosus
TAAATATATTTAATATATAAACATAACATATTTTCATTAAATATATACATGCATGTGTTTGTATTTATATATACTTATTTATATACTTATTATTATTTATATATACATATTTATTTTGTGTGTGCGTCTGTAAAGGCACATGTGCCATATCTACAAGTGACACAATCATACTTAATATAACCTTTTATAATTACATTAATTTGTAGCAGCAGCTATTGTTTAATCAGTATTCTTAATCAACTCTACTGCCCTGTCTGATCTGCAGCCCTCGTCACTATATGCTGAAATATCTGGCTGGCATGTGTGTCTCTATATTTAACCCTTTGCAGTAGTTTAGGCGCCAGCTCCAGATCACAAAGCAGGCATGCTTATGCTTGGAAACTATCCAAGACATGTTTGGGATAAACATAGAATTTGCACCCCTTTATAGAATGGCTAAGGTGAATGTATGGAGGTATTTTTTGGGCAAAACAACTGCTTGTAAGTGCTTGTAACAATAGAAGTTGTTGCAGATGTTTATCAGTTAATTTGAAGTCACAGACACCACACAACAGTTACTTCTTCTCAAGTCCTTCAGTGCAGAGTAACAATTCCTACTCTATGAATAACAAATTAAGAAACTCATGTGATCACATTCTGCTACTATTGCTGCTGTACATATGATCCAAAACACTACCCCACACCTGCATCAAAAAATGTGAAGAAACTGAGGAATTTAGTACAGCTGCAAATGCATATCAGTACGTGTTTTTTTTTTTTTTTTTTGCAATGAGAGTTGCACACTTGTAGAATGTGTTCTCGCACTATACACTGTTTAAAAAGTTTAAAGGAATACTTTTTAATCAGAGTATAACATCAAATCAATTCAAGTTCAGGGATCTGATTAGTTAATTCAATTCAATTCAAATTTATTTGTATAGCGCTTTTCATGATACATATAATTGCAAAGCAGCTTTACACCAAAGTAATGTTTTACAGTATATGTAGTTTGTACATATACATATGGCATAGATGTGAGATAAAGATCAATTAATAACGTAATCGAACAGACAAGGAACATTATAAATTAGCAGCATAGTTCGGTAGTGCTGTGTGTTGTTTCAGGGTTAAGGTAATTAAGTTAAAATATTGTTTCAGATGTGGTTGTTAAGGGGTTAGTTCACCCAATGACAGTCATTAATTACTCACCCTCATGTTGTTCCAAACCCATAAGACCTTTGTTCATTTTCAGAACACAAATTGCGATGTTTTTGACGAAATCAGAGAGGCATATGACCCTCCATAGACAGCAATACAACTGAAATGATCCCAGATCCAGAAAACAGTAAAAACACTGGTAAAACAGTCCATGTGACATCAGTGGCTCAACTTCAGTTTTGCAACTGCAAATTTTTTTTTGAACTAACCATTGAATGAGTTTCAGCTGCTTTGATGTTATTGAAATTAACAACAGGTAAAGTAGATGGACAACAATGAGGTGACCCACAAAACAGGAATGGTTTACATGTGGAGGCCGCTGACATTTTTTCCCCTACTTAGGTCACAGACTCTGGTTTAAACTCTGACTTGTCAGAGAATGTTTATATCTATCTTTGTGAGCCTGCTGATCCTGATCTAATCCAGGCTAGATTTGGAAGCCGCCACCTCTCGAGATTCTGCAGTGGATGCCCCACCTCTGAGGCAGACTCATGGGCAGGAGAGGCCTCTAGGGCAGATTCATGGACAGGAAAGGCTTCTGAGGCAGATTCATGGACAGGAGAGGCCTCTAGAGTTCAATGTGCAGCCCAAACACTCAGGATGGCTACAGAGGATAGGAGAACAAGTGTTCTTCACTTGACTGGATGTTATGAAAGGGTTTTTCCTTACCATAGATTGGATCCATGGTGTGATGCACAGTTCCTGAAAGCAGCTAGTGTGGGCATTACAACAGAAATACCAAGTCAAAGGAGCTTTTACTGACAGTGAACATAATCCAAAGGATGAGGCAACAGTATGTGTAATGTCAACATTCAGTTATGAAACAAAAAAGAAGAATGGCACAGATGTTAAACTACAGTGTATTACAAGTGACAAAATTTGTATACATGACAATAAAACAATGGTTTGAATGAATCAAATACAGTCATATAGTCATATAGCTGACTGTTTTCTTTTTGATGTGCTAAAGTCATTCATAGATTTGCTGTATTTTATTTCAGAGAGCAGGAACGTTTCTATGTTAATCAGTCATGATCAATAAAAAAAATAATACATTTATACTTGCCCTGACTAACAATAATTTGTATAATAGTTTGGTTTTTAACACAAAGCTGAGATGGATCTAAGAGTGGACTAAAGATTAGACATTCTGTACTAATTGTTTTAAAAAAGCACAAGAGCACACTCTGATGGCAATGTGTGAAATGTCATGTTTAGCCTGAAAATAGTGTGTTAAGTGATTAAATTATTAATCTACATGGATTTCACACAAGTCTTCATAAGTCTTACCTATTTAAAAAAAAATAAATGACACTGATATACTATTTTAATGCTAAATTTATATACAGTTCATTCAGCACACATTGACACTTGTGACATTATCTGCAATGGGTAAATTTAATGATTTCTCAGCAGGAGTTTAAGCAGTAAGCCAATTATTAAATATGTTATTAAGAAAGAGCTTTACTATAACTTAAAAATATCAACACTCAGAAATATCAAACCATTTTTAACTCCCCAACTAACTGTAGCCTGTCCAAAAAATACTCTCAAGTTAGAAGCTATAAGGTGTTTGTTTGTTTATTTGTTTTGCCTTATAAATTAAGATGTAATGCCCTTGGTATACAACGGGACGCAGAAGAGTGATGTGATGATTAAAAACTGGTGAAATTCCATTTTAATGGCTAATTTATTTATACACAAAATCTATATGCAACTTTTTTTTAAAAGTGTCATTTACACTTCTTATTTGGCAGAACTACATTATGATCAAAGCTCAACAAATATGAAATATCAACTAATTTGTATAGAAGGATATGGCAAAAATGTCACTTTAAAGAGATACTTCACCCCAAAATTAAAATGATTTAATTAGTTACTTTGTAGTTCCAAACACGTAAAACCAACATTCATCTTCAGAACAGAATTAAGATATTGTTGATTTCAACATTTTAAAATTCAACAATTTGTTTCCTCTGCATCAGCCTATGATCTAACGATTTACCACCTTTTTGTTTTTGGGTGAAAAGAAAAGATGAAAAGAAAAAGTATTCTCATTCTCATACAGCTTTGTAAAATTGTGGTTGAACCACTGATGTCACATACACTAGTTTAATGATGCTACTGTATGTTTCTGCCTTGCCCGTGGTAGTACCCTTGCTGTCTATGGAAGGGTCAGAGCTCTCAGATTTAACCAAAAATGTCTGACATTGTGTGGACGTTTTGTTGCTGGATGTAACAATGAACATAGTCATTTACTCCCACCATCTGAGCTGCTGAAGACACAGAGGATTACCATTACTTTAGTTTTGAAGGGAACATGCCGGCCTAAATGCATTTATGTTCACACAAATCATTGTGATCCAGCTTCATCTACGGAAGAAGTGAATATAAAGGTTTTTATGAATCTTTGCAAATAGCCTTTCCAAGTATGTGCTAGTTAGCAAAGTAAACTGTCTCATGAGAACTTGTCACCCCATAAAAGAGAGAGACGGCGTCAGCAGAGTTCATTCGAATTTAAAGCAAGATCTGATATTGGCAGGGTAAAGGTGTTTTTTACATTACCACTGAGAAATTTGAGCCAAAGTATGTTTTGGACTTTTTCATCAACTTGTGGAAAATGGGTATCCGATGACCCCTTTAAGGGCATGAAGTGTCATATTATTGCACTGTACTATTATTACTTGTTTTTATTAATTATTTCACTTTTTGCACTTTTAGGTGACAGGGCAATGGAGACTGACAGGAAAGTGTTGCATGTAGAGCCGCAAGCAGGATTGGCAAAGGACCCTGGGTCGAGATTTAAACTTTCTTTATTTGATTTCTTATCAGTTGGTTGTGAGTGACATTCAAAGTTGTTCTATTCATAATCTATCATAGTAACATGTGAGACCCCTCTGCTTTGCGTCTGGGTCATAGTAAACACCTTGCTGGTGTTTATTCTGTTATAACATATGACTTTTATAACTTGTTTGTTGATGACTGGAAAATAGGAAAAAAGAACTGAATGATGACAGACTTTTTCATTTTTGAATGAACTATCCCTTTAGAGGAATACATCTTTTCTACGTTGTTCTACATTAACAACTGTAGCAAAGTTTTAAACTTTAAAGAGGTCCACAATTAAATATTTAAAATCAGCTGAATAATTTCCTGCATTGATCTATAACATGGGTGTTTAATCTTTTGCATGGAGGGCCTACATCCTGCAGATTTAGTCTCCTGTATGTCCCAATATACCTGCCTCAAAATTTTTGGTTACCTGGTTAGCTTCTTCTATTAGATCTGGAGTTAAACCTTTACTCTTCAGGAAACTAGCCAGCAAGATATCAATACTAGACTTTAGATAGTAGAGATATTGTGGAGCCATACCAAAGAGACTCAAAAATCACGTCCACAGTCCTTTACATTGACTGTTCCCTGCTGGGGGAATGACCTGCCTAATTTTCAAAGAATCTTACACAATCTTTTTGGTCAGGATTTGTGCCATTAATACTAACACTTATCTAGTTATTTATTTATTCAGATTTTTTTGTCTATTTAAAAAAAGAAAAAGTTAAATAAAATAATAATAACTTTCTATGTGTACTGTGTTAGACTAACTGGGACTTTACTTAAGAAAAAAGTTTATTCAAGTGTGCTATTAGTATAGCTACTTTTTAAAAAAAAAAAAAAAAAAAAATAAAAAAAAAAAAAAAAAAAAAAAAAAAAAATATATATATATATATATATATATATAAAGAAAAGTATACTTTATGCCTACTTTTTATGTACTTCTCAGTACATGTGAAATGACATATAAGGTAAGAGATTGATCACAAAATTTTTATTTTGGGGTGGAGTAACCCTTTAACCTCATGTTAAATGTGGCTCTGCACAGATTGAACTATAGGTCTAAATTACATAAAAGTGCATCACTGGCTCAATAAAAAAAAAGATTATTATTATTATTATTCATAAAACTTACAGATCCATTTTGTTTCCTTTTCCTTTCCTTTCATTTCATTTTCTTGTTCGTTTTTGTTTATTACTGTAAAGCTGCTTCAAAGGATTCTTGTTTTGCAGTCACATGAAATGCAGAGAGCAGGACGTGAAAAGCAGAATGGACACGATGGAAGAAAGTCTGTACTGTGCTGGTTTGGATACCATTACAAGATAAAATCACAAAATATGTTGGACGTGATCATAATGTTATGATTGAGATGCAGTGCTTCTGACATGGTCTTACCTGTCTAAAAACCAAGGTTAACTATCCCAGTCTATAATATATAGTAATATATGCTTAATTAGGATTTAACCAAAATAAGTGGACGATGGCTCAGCTCCCCTGATTTAGACACTTTACACCGAAGAAATAGACATAGGACACAGGAATATTATATTAAGTTAATGTACAATTGGACAGAAACACAGATTTCACAATAAGTCTTTTGATAACTTAATTTTAATCTATTCTGGTTAAAAAAAAGATTACATTTTAGAGACTTCACATAACAAAACCAGTAGCAAAATAATTCATGTGTCAGATATATTTATACTTCTAAGGGTCAAATCATTGAAAATAGCTTATTGTGTCATTGCATAGAGCTACTATGCAGTGTGAGTCTATATTTAGAAGCAGCACAACTGGAGTGGGTTTGGGAAAGCCGTGCCTATGAAAGTGATAAGGCCAGGGAGGAGACACATACTGTATTTCAAGGATTATAAATTCCTGTCACACATACACACACACACACAAAGGCACATTCCGTGTCAGACAGGAGACATCCCATCGATTGCAGCTGCTTTTCATAGACATTGTGCCTCTTTGCCTTAAAGCTTGAATGAAAGTGTTAAATGTACACAAACTCACTAATGAAACTGGAGGTGTGGCTTTTATTAGTTATTAGGTATTCTGACATAAAAAATATACATACAATGAGTTCAGACATTGCATATAAATATTCAATTTGTTTGTGTACCTGGTATTTCCTATTATGTGGAGACCAAATGTCCCCACAAGTTTAGTTAAAATGTAACAGGAATTCCAGTGATGAAACAAGCTAATAAATCAAACAGAATTAAGTGTTTGAAAATCTAATAATGCAGAACATTTTATGTAGGTTAAGGGTAGGTTTAGGAGTACAGTTAGGGTAAGGGGATAGAAAATAGAGTTTATACAGTATATAAAAACATCATGCCTATGGAATGTCCCAATAAAACATTGAAACCTTAGTGAGTGAGTGATTGTGTGTGTATGCGTCTGTGTGAATGTCACAGATTCATACATGTGGCTGTCAGATCCTGACAAGAGGACACAGGGTCCGTCTATTCCAAAGACTGTATTCATTTAAAAAATGTCATTTATAAAAACATTCAAATGTGTTGGGTGTTTTGGATTTTGTTCCAATCCCGTAGAATTAAAAAATAAACTGCCATTATCTCAAATGTTCATTCCTGACATCTATTACATCAAATGGAGACCCGTGCTTTCTGTGTTTCCACTGAAGTTTCACAACAGACTTGTTGGTATGCCAACTACAATAAAGTATGAAATTATGCTTTTTATCTATACAGTACATTTTAGGAAAAACATGGAAGACAGAGTTGACACTTGCATTAAAGGTAATGGAGACCTGTAGTAGTTCTAAGCACTTTCCTAGTAACAAAAATAACAGCATTTGCTGTTTTTGTGAAGCAAGCAGTGCATGTTGCTTTCACAGTTCCTATTTTTCAGCTATAGTGAGCTTGCATATTTAAGACTGTTAGTTCACATTCATACTAACATATTGTTTATTGTTTTTGTTTAGTAAAAGATTCAGATCGTATTTAAGTCAATAGAGTATCAAACTGTTTATAATAATGAGATAAGCAGAGAATGACTAAAACGTTTGCAGTGGTTCCTCGACTGAGACTTTGACTTGAAGAGAAAATTGTACTATACTTTCCTTTTCTTCTTGTTTATCCTCAAAAATACAATAATAATACAAAAAATAATAATACATCTCATTTAATGCTGACAATTTTAACAGTTTTCTTATTTAAAGACTCCATGAAACAACTTTATGAGCTTTATGAGCACATTCCTTTTCATTCCTGTGTCCTATGCATTGGTTGTGAGATGCAGGTTGCAGATTTTCCTGTTAAAGCCATGAACCAATATTTTGCTGCTTGCAGTTTGGTGGAATGTATTAGTAAGGACACTGTCTTTCTACAGAGTTTCGGACCAACATCTTTATTTGCCCTGTGAGCAAGACGTCAAAAATAATTTGTGATCTGTTTTACAGTTTTACTCCACTTATTATTTAATATTGCCATCTTGAAAGACATTAAGCAGCTACAAAAGTTAAACATTTTTGAAAACACATTTTAAGGCCTCTGATATTTCAGTTAGACAGATCTGTGAGTAAAGGGTGTGTCATTCGGTTTTAATCAGTGTTTGGGGTTACAATGAAAATATGTGTGATTTAGGTTTTATCAAGAAGAACATAAAATCTCCTCAGGAATTACTATAGCCACAGTAGTACACAGCAGTGCTAGCATCAGACAGTACAGTTGAGATTAGGTTGGACCCCTGCAATGGTACATGGGGGACCGCGTAAGTGAGGCATTGCTCAAACTCCACTTCATCCACCATGTCAGTAGAACCTTGATTCTGAGCTGCTGCAGAGACATGTGAAAGCATATGATGGTTAACAGGAAATGACAATTCCCCATAAGGACGCTTCAACTGAGAATTGGATCCATAATGGTCCTCTAAAGTTGAACAGTTTGGGTAATCAGGAGGCAATGCTTGCTGAGAAGAAGAGCTTTTGTTAAAGACGGTGTGAGATATGGGGTGGGCGAGGGAATTTAGATGAGTACCAGAACTGTGACTGGTTTGTGGTTTGGTACTCTCATTAAGAGTTTGCTGTGGGTGAGCATTGCTCATTAGGTTAAACTGTGCATTGCTGGAAGTGTGTGAGTTAGGATTGGTGTGAGTGGTAATGCTGCAGTGAGTAACGCTGTGAAAATGTGTGTTTGCGAGTGATTTTATGTTAGTATGACCATGCATGTTGGGGAGAATGTTTATGTTTTCCTGAAAGTGGTGCTCTTGGTGGTTATGGTAGCTGTATGCTGACTGATGGTGATTGTCCTGAAGATGGGCAAAAAACTCAGTAGTCCCAGCGTCCATAGGAGAAGGGTCGGGTGTAGGCAAACTGTAGGGCTCAAACAAAGTCTGGGTCTCGCAGTATGGAGGCAGTTCTGAAAATCCAGCACTCATGCCCTCCATGCCCAGAGGGTTCTGAGCATCCCCCACCCCTTGAAGCATAAAGCTGGTGTCCAGTCGTTTATTTCGTTTTACTTGTTTACGTCGCCGCGGCCGATATTTGTAGTTTGGGTGGTCTTGCATATGTTTCACTCTGAGACGTTCCGCCTCCTCAACAAATGGACGTTTGTCCACTATTGGTAAAGCTTTCCATGACTTACCTAAAAAATTATTTACCAAAGGGAATATAATATAAATTATTAAATGAACTTAAACACATTCAAGAGACTGAACATTTATAAAAACGATTTCGCAAATACATTGTGGACTCCATAACAAACATTTTACACAATAATATCTGACAACATGCTTGATATTTAAGCATAATATCCATGTGATTTATTCTATTTCAGAATTTGTGTATAATAGTTACATATCACACTTGATACATAATTTCATACTACCTGTAAATAACACTGGTATAAAGCAACAATGGACCAAATATAAACCAAATATTTTAGAGCAGTAAAAAGTTTCTGTTAAGTCATAATATAAATATAATCACATTAAAGGTTGTATTACAAAGCTAGATGTCAACTTCGTTGTGTGATTCACTGTCAGCATAGCTTGTATAACTGTATTATAACTTTGCAAAACTGTATTGTAGCCATTTTATTAGATACATCATTCATAGTTTTAAATGTGCCAACATGATTCAGATAAACCTGTAAGTAATATCAATTACTTCCATAAAATGCGTCCGCGTAAAATCGAGTTCTTGTTTTAAATTTGACGTCAATTATGGATATCTCCCACATTATTATTATTTTCAAACTGTATAAACTTTGATTTATAGACTTGATGATTTATAACCAGTAATTATTTAGATTTGAATCATTCTGTTAAAAGCAGTTTAAATAATCTCTGTCTTTTGAAAGAATACATTTTACATAATTCAAAACATACGAAGCAAAAAGAAAAGAAAAACAGATTAAATGCACAGTGATTTTTTTTTTTTTTTTATCTCTACTCACCAAGCATTTTACTCAGCTCTGCATTGTGCAGATCTGGATTTTGCTGCGCAAGCCTCTTGCGTTCATCTTTCGCCCACACCATAAATGCGTTCATCGGCCTGCGGATGCGCGGCTCGCTCTTTCCGCGCCCGGGACCCGCTGAAGAACATGCCTCGTGTTTTGCTTTTGTGTCAGCAAGCGGACTGAGCGGGTCCACCCACGCGCACTGCCTCATGCCAGACATTAAAACTAAGCTGGTACCTCGGGTCTGGTTTGGATCGTCACTGGCGTAACCCGCATCGGGACTGCTCATCTCCTACACTCACCGGGCGCGTATCCTTGGTGATCACTGATGAAAGTACACTGTAGCGCCTCTGGTTGGCCTAAACAGCGTATCCTTTAATGTTCGTTGCTCAGTTTCACTTCGCTAAAATCATACACTGTTTTCAACAGTAAGGTCAGAAGTGCATAGAGAGTTATCAGGCTGCTTTAAACTCAGCAGCCACCAATCGCGACCAGGGTGGGCGGTCCGCGCCGTTAAAGGTGTGAAAGAAACCTTACTGAGAGTGTTTCGCCTCAAGGGAGACAAGAGTGGAAACATTTAGCTTTTCGGGAGGTCAGCTTTAAAAATAAAATAAAATAAAATAAAGACGAATCTGTTGCCCCACATGTTTTTATTTGGGTTTAAATATTTGTTATACAGATAAACAATGAATGTGAAGTTTGGTTTAGGATTAATACCCTGCCAGCAGATGTAGCCTACCTGAATTTGCAAACAGTAGTAGTAGTAAAGGATTGTCACGCGCTGATAATGGCATGCCAGCTGCGCAAGAAGAGAAAGGTGTTACACTGTATTGTATTCAGTGTATTATGTTAAAGGTACTCTCAATTTCACATACCGCTGCATGAAGTTGTATTGGGCTTTACCAGTAGCGTCTGTTGGCGCACTGAATCTAATAGGCTAGTACAAAATTGGCAATGGAAAGCGTTCTTTAAAATCTGTAGTTTAAAAGTAACAAGAGAAAGGGTTTTATTTATTTTTTTATTTTGACATATGTAATGCAATTTATATTAATAATAAATTCATTAGTTAAATCATTGAAACATATAATATTTGGGAAATTTAAATGATCCTGTGCTAAAAGCACTGTAATGCAAGGCTTTCTCGTGAGTTATTGCTTTAATGAATATTGTAAAAATATGCATGAAAATTTAAAATGCTCATGTTTTGAGAACTAAAGGTCCCGATCTGCTAATGTGCAGTGTTACGGGAGCAATTGGGAACTTTACCAAAACCCACATCCTGTTTTTGCTTACCTTGATTTGAATTTTTACTCTCTAACTCTTAGTCTTAGTTTGGCTAGGCTACATGTATTTATCCTAACAGATGACAATTTTAGTTTTATATCTTTATTTGTCAGAGCAGCAAATTTGCTCGAGAATCAAAACTCTAGATTCACCAAGATATAAAATCACTTTCCCAAGAACTCACCCCACCCTATGTACACATAAAAGCTACAGTGTGTATTTTCACTGCGTTCTGGCACAGAGCCAATTCCCTCCATACTGTTACTGTAATATATAATCTATTTTACGTCTGAAGAACCAGTGTGCCACACTTGCGTGTTTGTGCAATGGTGAGTGCGAACACATATACAGCTTCCGTCTGACTCATGTAAAGTCTCTCGGCACTCAGGAGCCAATGCTATTGTGTAATTCCCCACAAAGGCATGCCTGGCGACAGTATGTGTGTATAGTCATGAGTGCGAACCTATGTGTAGACCCATCTGTGAGGGAGAGGGTGTGTGTGTCTGAAGGCGGACAGTATGTGCTCCTATGCCAAGGACAGGAAGCAGTTTGTGGGGGACAGGAAATGCAGGCTGAAGCACTATTCTAGATAAGGACAAGAGACCTCTCCCATACACACACACACTGGCTGTTTTTATACAGCCATTTATAAATACTAAAATCTAAACCTAACACAAAATGTATTGCATTTAAAAAAAACAAACAAAAGAAAAAAACGAACTTTATTTACTTACACTATTTTTGTCAGGGAGTTTTGTGTTTGCTGGGTACAAATTTGTTCCCAAAATATGGTTAAATAGGAACACACACCCATCCACCCACCCCTCACTCTATCCCAGACTCCCCTAGGCCTTACTGGTGCCTCACATACATGTTAACACTCTAAAAAAAGGTAGACAGAATCAGTAGGGACAGACTTGTATTGAGGTCTGGGCAGACAAGGGTCCGAGAGAGTAAGGCAGACAGAAGCAGCAAAATAGGCAGATCTTTAGCAGAGGGGATCTTGGGGAGGGCACCACCTTGAAAAAAGTGTTACACCACAGTAATAATGACCGATTTGACAAGGGATGGAGGAAAGACTGTGACCAGGTTCGAGGCAATATGTGACCAAACACAGGAGGGGGATGAGGAGTGAGGCTTGTTGGAACATTTAATTTGGGCACAAAATGAGCAGACAAAAACAAACTGATGGACCACTTCAACAACAGAAGGCCGCAAAAACCCCTTCCAGATGGATACCAGCATCCTCCTCATACCTGAATTGCAATACTTCTTGGGGCATCTCAAGCTATCCAAAAGTGACTCTATAACCATCACCTCAATGCCTTAAATGACAGCAACCACCACATACTAAGGCCAGATAATTGACAGGGAGTCATGGACGAGTAGGAGAAGTGACTATTACCAGATTAAAAGCACAATTAAGGAGACAATGCAGACCATTAGACAACACCCAGGACTTCTTTGAAGACCTTTCAAATATCATGGTTGATCATGGATCCCAGATATATCCGCCACTTTCTCCTCTTGTGGAATAGAAAGACCAGAGTCAGGAGACACGGCAGCACTTAAACAATGCTTAGTACAGAAATTACTCCAGGAAAGAACAGAATTTCTCCCAGTTGACTAATTGTAGGGGTTGTGTGTCACCAGCCAGGGATGAACCTATACAATGATGCAGCTCTGCCTCTACTTGGCTATGAGACAAGTCTAGCCAAAATGACCAAGCTCAGGTTCTCCCAAGGATTTAGAATAAGGGCTGACAGATGCATCTGTCGGATGAAAACTAGTTGTTGTATTGCTTTCTTTATACACTGATCAGTTGAATACCTTGATTAGGCAAGGACAGACCAAGCCAACTTCGAAGAACTACCTGTGATGAAAGCCAACAGTTTGTAACCTCACACTGGCTGCATCTGGACAAAAAATGTTGCTTAAAAACAACACACAGACTAAAGCCTACTGCAAACTAGTGTGATAGTTTTGATGATACTAACACACCACCTTCCCTGGTTCAGAGCTGGTGCTTTGGGTGTCAAAAAACAAAGAAACAATTTGAAACCCGGCTTTGGCTCTGAATCAGCACTTAAATTAGGCTGGTGGAAAAGGGGTATGACAGGCCACTGTGGAGAGGAGGAAGCTTGGAGCCATGGTGGATCTGCTTGGTCAATGGGCTAAGGCAAAGGCCGGGGCAGGATGGTGGCAGAGACAAGGGCACATACACAATTCGGTGTTAGATGCAATGACAAGATATGCTGTTTGTGCGATTTAAAGCATAAATGCACGTACAAGTTAACCACAAGTACAAAGCACAAATACGTGTTAATTTGGCATTGTTCTCTCCTCTGACTGCCATTATAAGTCTTTGATTGAAACCTGTCCTCTAGTCAATACACCCGTATAGGTCGTTTGTTTAAATCTCTGTATATAACCCACCAGAGCGTATGCTACAATTGTGCCCCTATAGGCAAAAGAACATTTTCATATTAATGTGTTGTACTCTTTTATCTGTGCTGTAATTCAGGTTTTGTGTAGCTTGGTTGGTAGCGCATTGCATCATGTACAATGGTATATAATCATGTGATTATGTGATCATATTTTATATTATTTTACATCACTTTAATACGTAATAAATTCGAAATTGAATTTGTAATAAAGAGTGTTTTTTTGTTGGACAACATCCTCATTGAAAGTCATGAAAACATTAACATAAAGATTTATTTTGCTATTTGAGTAAATGGGTATGCATACAATATATTTGTGGCACTTTCCCATTCACTGCTCTTGACGTTTACCCAGCTATAATGACTAAAAGAGAAATTTGGTCGCAGTACTGTAGTTCCCTATTCACAGATATAGCTAGTCTACAACAGCTGAAAGAAGATGTGCTGACCAGAGAGCAGGTAGTTTTTGCAGAGGTGGTAGATGGACAGAGGAGCTGGCAGAAGTCAGATGGTGAATCTGGTGCTCATGTAAGTTGAGGCAAATCAAAGAGCATGCCAACTCGGTGCCTGAATGGACAAGGGTTAAAGAAAAAGCGGGCAGCCCTTAGGAAACAGGTTGGGAGAAGATAACTCAGGGTCCAAGACAAGCCAAAGACAATTATCAGGCCAAAAGGAAAGTTAAGACAGGCAGAAAACCCTGAAGCCAACAGGCAAACAACAATCTGGCACAGAACAGCACACAAGGCAAATAAATTAGGCAGGAAATGAAAAGCATAACGGGGGATAGCAGGTAAACTGAAAAACAACACGAAAACAAAGGGCCAGGTCCTTAATTTTTCTCTTGACCATAGATGGCACAAACACTTTACTCAATATTTTTATCAATGGCTACACTGTTCTTAACATTAATTTCATGTAAATATCAACATTTCTGAGATTTCGTTAGTTTTTTTCAAGGTTAACTGATTGTGTCTAGGGGAAATAAGTCTAAGACCATTATCGATTTCAGTCCTCACATACCAACCGTTCTGCACGTGTTGCACTTCAGATGCTGAGGGAATTGTGAAGTAAAAATTAAAGTTACCCTTTCTGTTGAATCACTTCGACGTTACATATGGGAACTCGCCAGAGAGACCAGTTGCCTTTGAGCACTTTACTAAAGGCCAATGAAACATAGGCATGCACTGATTGTGCTCAGGGCATAAGCACAGTGCACTTGCAGATTTTCGCTTCAGAGCCTTCGCCGTCTGACCTACTACAGGAGACCCCCTCTGTGAGTCCTGATTTCCTGCTCTCTCGTCTGACAGCGTTTCACCTAGGCGGCTGTCAGCGAATCCTGCGGGCTGGTAGCCTTTTTAAAAGGCTTGTGTGCCAGTCATCTTGCACATCCAGTGAGCAAAAGACCTCTGAGTGCACGCGTTAGGTCTTCCCTGGGCAACCGGGAGAAAAAGTGATTTTTTCCCACGGTTGGTGAAGCGTTCTTCGGAATGTGAAACCGGCCATGCGTTTCTGGATGCAGAGTTTCCTCACTTCTTTGGACGGACATGATCGTTGTCTCGCGTGTCTGGGCTGAGTGCATGAGATGGCTCCCCTTCCGTCCTTCCCGTGCTGCGGCGAGGCGCCTGGGGGACTTCCAGATGAGCGTTCAGAATGTTTCATCCGGGGTGACAGCCATGCGGACTTCTGATGCACCGTGTAGTCCCGTGGTTTTCCTGGAGGAGACCGCTCTCCCCGTAACAGGGCTGAGTGTGTCCTTTGGGGCGCCCCGAGAGGCTGAGATGTCTTCAGCAGCATCAGAGGGTGAGTCAGATGGTGAGGCTGAAACCGTGTCAGGAGCGCGCCGCGGTGTCTGCCCCGTCCGTGTCGGAAAACGAACTGTCGGCCCTGCTCCTCCACGCTGTGCTAGGAATCCGTCTGTGGAGCACGCATTCTCGACGGCCCCATCTTCCAGGCCGGCCTATTCGGCGACACTGTAGAGGACTTAGCCCAGGAGTTCTCCGCAGTTCAGGAGCAGACCGAGGAGATGTCTCACGTGCTGCCTCGGCCGGCCAGCCCATCCCCGAGTGCTCCTCCGTCTGCTCGTCGCCGAGGGCGTCCCCCCGCGGCACTCAGAGATGATCCTGCTCCGACCCCCACTGATGCCCAACTAGCGGCCCATTGTCAAGCTGTCTGTGAGTGAGGGGTGCCGCCTGTTGATCAGGGACCAGCCTTTAACACCCGGAGGGGCGGGAAGCCTTTCTGACGTCGATGGCATCTCCGTCCCCACTCCTGGAAGAGGGCCAGGAGCTTCCGTGTACACAGAGAGAGCAAGTCTTAACAAAAAAATTTTTTTTTTTTTAATTAATTAATAAAAATAAATAAATAAATAAATAAAATAAAATAAAATAAATATTTATTTTGTGTTTCCCTTCAATTATAACCATAATCATATCGATATATTGTATTTCCTTATTCAACATGCTAGAACTGTGTGTTAACTCATGTGCTCCGCCCCCAACAACCACCTGCTTCAGCACCACTTAAAGCAACTCTCCCCTCCTTGGGCCACAGAGGGTTGGGAAGGTTACGTGCAGATCCTCTGCTGACAAACTTGAAAAGTAAATCTTGCCTGTCGGCGGGGGGTCTCCGCGTAACGCGGCCTTTTGGAAAAGGCCAGAGTCGTGGCCTTTTCCATGGGTGTTCCCATTTGTAACGTCGAAGTGATTCGACTGAAAGGGTAATGCCTAGGTTACAAATGTAACCCACGTTCCCTGAAGGAGGGAACGGAGACATTACACTTTTCTCCTGCCGGCTTGGCTCTTCAGCGAAAACCTGCAGGTGCACTGTGCTCGTACCCTTTTATACTCACGCAGTGATGAGGTGCACCTGAGCACAATCAGTGCACGCCAATGTTTCATTGGCCTTTGGTAAAGTGCTCGAAGGCAATTGGTCTCTCTGAGTTCCCATATGTAACGTCTCCGTTCCCTCCTTCAGGGAACGTGGGTTATGTTCGTAACCTAGACATTTTTATTTTGCAGTAAAAAGATACATTTTAGACCCTTGGGGCAGAGGAGGGTGGCTTGAGTCACATGATGACCTAATTGACCTAAGACTTGACTTTATTTAGTAATAACTGTTTTTTTTTTCATAAATAATTGCGGCATTAATTGGTAAACAAATTGCAAGAAACAAAACCAATGGGACCAATGATGAGTCTGTGAAGTTCAAGGCACAGGAATACAAACTGTGCCAAATACAGAGAGCAAAAGATTGTTTCTTTTGGACATAAACACCTGACAGTATTGAGCGTATGAATGAAATTGTTTTTATAAAAGGAGATTTGCTCTATTCACAATTTACACAGCCAGGATGTGTCACTTCGAAAAAGGAAGGTAACAAACACACATTGTTGGGAAGGTTGCTTTGCTGATCATTTTCAAACATGTAAACCAGGCAGGGTTAACAGTATTACTGAAAACTGATTATTGTCAGACTTTCAACAACAACAAAAAAGCAATATGGCTGTCTTCTACGCTGTGTGTTCACTTGGATGGGTTAAATGCAGAGCCCATATTACAAGAATGGGTCATCATACTTTTCTACACTACTTTCTTCACTTTTACTAAATTTGTTTATGTCTGACTGTGCAAATTTTACTCCAGACTGCATTCTGAATGAGAGACAATTAATGCTTTACAATTTTTATGATTATTTGTGAATCACCTTAGCTGTTCCACAAAAGAGAGGGGTGGGGTGAGCAGAGCTCATTAGCATGTAAAGAGATGTGCACCAAAATGTTTCACTGTGAACAGAGCTGTTTTACAGTATATGACCACTGGGACCATAAAGAATGATGCCAACTTATGGAAAATGGGTATCCGTTGTTCCTTTTGAAGCACAGCCACCAACAAATCTGATGAACCCCTTTTGTAAGCCTTAACATTTATAAAAGTAACTGTAATTTAATAACAAACTTTTATTTTGTAATTAAATTATGTAATTCTGTTACATGTAACTAGTCACTCCCTAACACTGCAGTGCGAACATATTAGTTAAATATATAGTATTCCTCAAACTGATAGCCTTGTAGGCATTTTGTTGACATAAAGCCCTGCACGTTGCACTCCGGGTGACCTGAGATCAAGTCCAGATTTAAGGACTTTTGCCAATTCCATCCCCTCTCTCTCTGTCTCCAGCTTCGCTTCCTATCAAATTAAATGACAAAAAATATATCATTAATAATGGTCTCTGTTTTCTGATTTTGATTTTCCTTGCAAAAAGTGTATTGGGTTGCTAGAGAACCGATGTATGTAAATGTGTATATATTTCCTGCACAATAATATTTTAATAGCTGATGACTGAACAACTGAATGACTGAATATGTGAACTTTAAAACAATCATATGTGATTTACCTTGGATAAATAATTAATTACCTTGAATGGTAAATTAGTTTTCGTTTGCTTGAATTAGGCCCCAAGTGGCATGTTGTTATAATGTTATTATTTTCAGTATAATTCAATGTAACATACATACAACAATATAGTTAAAACAACCCTCTTTCAAACAGATCTACAAATTTAAAAGGTTGTTTTATCAACACCAGGTTAGTAGTTGGCAAAGTCACTTTGTAAAGAAACACTTAGACATTATACATATGTGCATGACATCAGCGTTTTCACAAATTCACATTTCTCTAGTTTACACAGAGAACATAACAACATAGTTTTTTAAAACTGTTGCATAATGATATATATTTTTTTGTTTATAACACATTGGCAGATGCACCATTGTCCCGCTCATGCTAAACAATTTTAACAATTTATAAATTAAATGCACATATTTCATAAGTAATTTTTTTTTTGTTTTTGTTTACAGTATAATAATGCATAGCAGTTGTTCTTTAAATATTTTGCGCTATCTATAATTTAAAAAATAATGTCACTGTTTAATATTTTGTATCTAATCCATTTACACGTGTTGGCATATGTTCCTGTTCAAATTCTAAAGTTAAATATTTCCTCATGAAAATCAATGACATGTCCATTTTGACCCTAAAGCATTGCCAACCACACATACTGGACATAAAAACACAACACATACTGTGCTGTGTGATGCTGATTACTGCAATAATCTATAATTTAAATGAGTTTTATAATGAGCTGTCATTTTAATAATAAAAAATAAATAAAATAAAGTGGGAGCCAGAAGGAGAAATAGCGAGATTGATATATTGTGTTGTAACTGCCCCATTGTTCTCCCAAATACAGATATGATGACCTGGGAACTACAGAGTTTAGCTTTGGTGAGAAAATGTCAGAATCAGATATTTTAGGCCACCATTCACACACAGGCTCAAACACAGATATCAAACACTAAATATTGATTCTGACTTTATTGAGTGAACTGCTTTGATTCAAAGATAGACACGTTTGAATAAAAGTTAATCATCATCTATCGGTGTGCATTAGTGCACAAAGAATCGATCTCTCAAATCTATGTGTCATATATGACCAGCTGAGATACTGACAACACACAGGCACACACATGCAGATACTTCAATTCTGTGAAACATGCCTTTACCTTAATTCTATTTTAAAGAAATGTACACTATTAAACAAAATTTAATGATATTGTCACAATTTAATTTTGACTTCTTTCCCATTGTTATGCATAACATGCCATCACCATCTTGCACCTTCCTTGTTTCTCTCTCTCTCTCTCTCTCATTATCTATGCGTTAAAAATTCTTCTCTTACAGTGGGTTTTTCATATTGTCTGTAAGAATATGGTTCTTAACATCTAATTTGATTTCAGTCATTAAACTGAATTGATTGCACTCATTTGAACCAAGAAGCCACGAAATTAGAGTCTTTGTCCTTAAAATACACTGTAAAATATATATGCACGCACACACACACACAGATAACGAGAAGTGATTTCACACTTTAGCCTCTCTTCTAACTTCCCATGTGCGCGTCAGCTGAGCAGCTTCCCTCTTCTGATCTCTACATAGATAGAGCATCTGTCACACAAAACACATCTACTGAGCTTAATGGGGATTTTCCATAAACTTATATTTTCATATACAGCTAGAGGTGTTCTGAAGAATACTCTAACAGAAAACTAAAAAAATGGTCAAGTAGGCGCGCACATGCAAACACACACAAGCAAGTTAATGGTATTTTTTCATCACACCTATACCCTTAAACATAATCCTCAAAGAGACCTGTGCAAATAACTAGATTCATATGTAATGATTTTTAAGCTTTAAGGTCCAAGTCACTATTCTGTGTTCAACAAGGGTTCACTATTATTGAGAACGTTTTTTTCAAAAGTGAGGAGATTTTGGACCTTAAAAGTCAAACCTGCACACACACACACATGTTGGGTTTACATGTTTTATGGGGACATTCCATTGGCGTAATGATGTTTATACTGTACAGACTGTATGTGCTATAGTCCTACACCAACCCTACACCTAAACCTACCCCTTA
>JAUMHQ010000059.1:22286726-22309107 GCA_032361165.1 Enteromius paludinosus
ACGGGGCTTAGCTTAAGCCAGGACTAGGCATTAGTTAAATTAAGATATTTAAGCAACTTTTACAAAAATGCTTTATAGGAAAATATTACAGGTTTGCATCTTAACACAGAACAATGACACTGACATGTTTTAAGATATGTCAGAGCAAGATGTTTTCATATGAGACAGCTCAAACATGCAATTTATTCTAGGACTATCTTAAGCCTTGTCTGTGAAACTGGGGGGAAATGTTTTAGTTGAAATGGTGCCATCTTGTGGTGTGAAGTGGGACAACTTGCAAATTTCAGACAGTCTCTGCTAGGACTGAAAGGATTAATCAGCATTATCAACAAAGTTGACGATAAGGTCCAATAACACGGTTGGCCAGAGGGGTGCTGTATAAGATACAGTGCGTAAGAGAATTTGTCTGTTTCTGAAATTTACCTATATAGTAGGTGAAAAACAGAAAGTAAGAAAAGTAGTATGCCAACACTCATAAATGGTAGGTACCTAGATGATGTGAGATTCTAAAGTGTGCATGCGATGGACATTTTACCACTCCATGAGGCCCCATGAGAATCTTTGTGAATGACAAGCAACACAGCTGATGTGAGATGGGAAGATCAAGATGAATGACGGAAGAAAGAAAGAAAGAAAGAAAGAAAGAAAGAAAGAAAGAAAGAAAGAAAGAAAGAAAGAAAGAAAGAAAGAAAGAAGAGTAAGTTAAAAGAAAATCAACGAGGCTATAGGGCTTTAAAGGATTTGGATTTTAATTGTTTAAAATGAAATTACTATATTTTTCAAGAAACAAGAGACAATAACCTAAACGTTTCAAATTAAATATTAAATATAATCAGTTGTTAGAGCAGGTGTATGTGAATGAATTGTTAATAAATGAAAGATTGTGAATTAATTCAAAATTGACATTTGACATCCACTTTTAAAAAAATATTTGACATATACAAAAAGGTGTCAGGTGCTTGTTGGCAGTCACTTTTAATGTGCTCTGATCTAAAATCGACTAAGGCAGTTTTACGATTCAGTATTATTGTCACTGAAGAAAAAGGCTGGCAAACTCGAGTTTTATACAAAGGCATTATGTTGTGGTGTTTCTGTGCAGTAGCATCTTTGCAAGTAGAAATCGGGGAAACACAATTTGAATTTAGAAGACTGCAGCTGAGGTTTATTTGACCTTGACTGGTTAAATCTCATAAAATAAACACTGTTTTAAAAAAAAATGGAGAAATACTAGGAATATGAAAATTTTAATTTAGAAAGCATTTGATGGATTGCAAGGCATAGAGAATGGGAAGATAAGAGCTGTTTGTGATAACAGAAGGGAAGATTTGGGTCTTGTCTCTGTTGGACAATCAGCATTCAGTCGATCAGTCGTAACATATTATTGGAAAACATTCTGTATAAACCCAGAGACAGTGAAACATGTTTTATGATAGTATATCAGTTATAAAAATGAGATGTCAATGTAAAAAAAATAAGTAGAAATGGTTTGTCTCTTTACAATTTACAAAGAAATTCCATATTAATTTCCATGGTTTTACCAAATTTTTCAACGCAATGAATCATTCCACTTTTTCCATTTACTCAATGCTCCACACATTAATAGGTGGCACATTTACTTATTCAAAATAAGTACTCAAGAGTATATTTTCCAGCCTATTTTCACATCAGAGTAAAAGCAAAAACAAAACAGTAGAGTCTGAAAAAAATCCCGGCGACCATCATGTCACACAGGCCTCAGTACACTGGAGGTGAGCTATTGTCAAATAAATTCATTTGTAATGTAGCCTATGTGTAATGTATGTTTAAATCACTTAATTTACTTGAGTAACTGCGTGCTTTTGGGAATTAAATTAGACTGATGTTTAAGTAAATGCAACGAAGAAATTCCAAGTTGCAGGAAATGTCACATGAAGAAGACTGCACTATAAATGCACCAGTGGCACATGATTGGGTTCGTGTGTTTAGATGTGTAGGCATACCAGAATTTACTATTTAACAGCAAGTATACTTTTAGCATAAGTGCTATATTTTAATGTAGAACAAAAAGTGCCAATGACAGTAATAGAATAATATACTTCATTGTACTATTTAAAGACACCAAAAACATATAGTTAAGGCCTATATAAAGGGAATGTTAACAATTACAATACATTTGAAATTAATTATTAAATCCACTGGTTCCCAACCACATTCCTGGAGGACCCCCCAACACTGCACGTTTTGCATCTCTCCTTTGTCGGACACACATTTCAACTCTTGGAGCCTCTGCTAATGATCTGATTCAAGAGTGTCTGATTAAGGAGACATGGAAAATATGCAGTGTTAGGGGGCCTCCGGGAACGTGGTTGGGAACCACGGATTTAATCTATAAAAATACTTTGTATATATTCATTATATATAAATCTTGTTTTAAATGCATTTTCTATGTATAATGAGTAAATATGTGCATGAAAATATTTTAAAGCAAATATTAAATTTTTAAAGCAAAAATTATATACGCAAATTCTCACAATGCAACCAAACACAGAAACGTGCTGCAAATAGCATGGACCACAACGGAAATGTTTCAGGGGGACCTCAAAAAGTGACAAACCCATCTGAGAGTAACTTTAGCTAACACAGCATTAAAATAATGTTTCAGAGTTAAGTGTGTAATTCCTCAGATTAGTCTAATAATATCCAAAAGACCGTATGATCAGGTTGTTAAAATAAAAACAACTCCCCTTATACAACATCTCTGCTCTGACCAAAAGCCACTGAACAAATAATCAGGTCTCAGATGGGTTCATAACTTTTAGGTCCCCCCCAAAACATTTCTGTTGTGGTGCGTTGGTGTGTTTGCAGCGCCTCCCTGTGTTGGGTTGTGTTGGTTTTTTCTGTTTGCATGTGGAGATGTGTTCAGCTCTCTCGGCCACCGTAAGCAAGGGACAACAGGAGAAAAATAAACAACATGTCCCTGCATCAGCCATAATTGCAAACTCTTTTAGAGTAACATGAATTCTGATGGTAAATTTTGGATTTTTTTTTATTTTTTTAACTAATCAAAGCACACTTATTCTGAACTGTATCTGGAGGTATACAATTCATCATATGCAAATATTTCCCTTTGTCAGCAATTTCACACTCTCCGAATAAGTCTGGAACTTGGTTAAACAATGCTTTTGTGAAAAGGAGATTTTAATGAAATTCAGGATATTTTTAAAAGACAATAAATTTTATTTTTTTAAGAT
This sequence comes from Enteromius paludinosus, assembly GCA_032361165.1. Lineage (NCBI taxonomy): Eukaryota > Metazoa > Chordata > Actinopteri > Cypriniformes > Cyprinidae > Enteromius > Enteromius paludinosus. The sequence goes on from JAUMHQ010000059.1 coordinate 22,289,957, forward strand.
AAATCAAGACAGAATCATTCAAGCAGAGAGCACTTTATCAGAATGTCAATCACAATTATTGATATAACTCCAAAAGACTCAAGCATTAAAAACACTTATTACACACACACACAAAAAAAAAAAACACGCATTGAACAAATAGTTCTACAATATCCCTACAAAGCATGTAATTAGCTTGGCTTTTTCCTTAGAGATGTTGTTGCCCTTACAGACTTTCTGATTGTGCGACATATACTTCCTGTAGATTGTGGCGTCATTGATTCCTTAATGTTGACCAGTAGACCACACCTTGGACGAGGCTGTCCTACAGAGTCATTAGCCAGTTTTGCAATTTCCTGACGCAAACAGTTTATCTCCTCCTCTTTGGCCATGACATCACTTTGTAAGCACTCAATTTTTTGCTCCTGTTAAATAAAAAGCTTTAATAACGAGCATATATCCACACAGTAGGTTTTGTCTGTATTTTCTTACTTGATTTGTGAGTCTGTTTTGTAGATTTTGGACCTCTGCAAGTTTTTCCATGTAGCTCTCCCCAGCTTCATGTAGAGTCTCATTCAACTCACTGATTCGCTGCTCATAAGCTACAATCAACTTTAAAACAAACACTGTATATTAATAATTAAAAATGAAAAAGTTAAAATTTAGTTCAGTCCATTTACCTCTTGCTTATCAACGCACAGTTTCTCCACCGCACACTTTTCCTTGTAAAGCATTTTGAACCTTTCTGCAATGCATGATATTCATTCAATGGATGAGTACACATGACATAAAAAAATAAATAAATGAGAACACAAATGCCACAATGTAACTCAAAGTCAATCACACTTCTGTGAAATCAAACTGCCCACTGATTGACAATTAATTTAACATGCTGTTGTGCAAATGAAATAAACAAGAGGTGGAAATTATAGGCAATTAGCAAGACAACCCCAATAAAAGGAGTGGTTCTGCAGGTGGTGACCCCAGTCCACTTCACCAGTTCCTATGCTTTCTGGCTGATGTTTTGGTCACTTTTGAATGCTGGCGGTGCTTACACTCTACAATCCACACAAGTGGTTCAGGTAGTGCAGCTCATCCAGGATGTATTTTGTAGCAGTGTCAAGAAGGTTTGCCGTGTCTGTCAGCGTAGTGTCCAGAGCATGGAGGCGCTACCAGGAGGCAGGCAGGCCAGTACATCAGGACACATTGAGGCTGTAGGAGGGCAACAACCCAGCAGCAGGACCGATACCTCCACCTTTGTGCAAGGAGGAACAGGAGGAGCACAGCCAGAGCCCTGCAAAATGACCTCCAGCAGAACACAAATGTGCATGTGTCCGCTCAAATGCTCAAAAAAAACTCCATGTATAAGGGCCCGACTTCCACAGGTGGGGGTGGGTGGGGGTGTTGTGCTTACAGTTGGATCAGCCTGTAGTGTTTTTCCACTTCAATTTTGAGTGGGACTCCAAACCCATACCTCCATGGGTTAAGAAATTTGATTTCCATTGATAATTTCTGTGTGATTTTGTTGTCAGCACATTGAACAATGTAAAGATCAAAGTATTTAATAAGAATATTTTATTCATTCAGATCTAGGTGGGTGTTATTTTAATGTTCCTTTTATTTTTGTGAACAGTGTAAATAAAGACAACTTCCAGTCCAGTCACTCCAAATAGATAATACCTGACTCTTCTGTGGCAGGAACTGGATTTGTTTGCATGGAGTTGTCCTGCATGAGTGGTGGGGGACCGCACTGCTGGCATTTCTGTTCCAACTCTCGAACAAATTTCTCTAGCTCCTATGTCAACAAATGTTAGACTAACATACTACACAAAACAACTGATTTTGGACAATAAATTGGTTAATACGAAAAGGCAGCAAGGTTAACACTTTGTGCAATTACAAAGCTAAACTGCAAGCCTACTATATTCTCATACAAACCCTGTGAACGTATATAAAAGACGTATTTTCTTAATTATCACTAATAAAATAGTATCCATTGATAATAAATCTATTATAATTATCATCATCATCATATTCCAATATTCTCTGTAAAAGTAAACTGGTCAACTTTGTTTAAACGAAGGACTGCAGAAATTTCTGCATGAAAATTCATTTCCTCACCCTCAAGTGGTTCCAAACCTGCATGAATTTCTTTGTTCTGCCCTCCCCTCCCCTACTAGTCAATATTGACCCAGAAAAGCATGGTTAAACTTTTTCAAAAATATCTTTGCATTCAGCAGAATTCATACTGGGTCTGAAGTGATTGACTTAGCCTTTTGAGACCAGAGTATGGATTCCCAGAAGTTTCCATATTCTAAATTTGGGTCTTGGAAGAGGTTAAATGGGTTTATTTTGGCTACGGTAGGTAATTCTAGTGGTGACAACCATTCATGTCACTTCTGCAGGCTGCGTCATACTCTGCAAGGTAAAGTGTCATTCTTTTCAAAGCCGGCTTGGAGATACTTTAGGTGGTATTTCTCCTGCTCTTTTTCTAGCAAAAACATCTCCAAATTAACCCAGCGCTTTTACACACTACATAGTTGTGGGCTACATTTGAACAGTTGGCTATATACCTTGACTCGCTCTTGCTCTTCATTGTATTCCTCTATAGGGATGTAGTCCTCTTCTAGTCTCTCCAGAGCGCATTGGTATGCATGCTCTTTCAAGGCTTCTTTATACATCTCAAATGTGCTGTCCATCTTCTCTTCGTAACTCTCCTTTAGGTCCACCATCTGACGACTTCGAATTCAACACATTTGAACTTTTACCAGTTTATGTCCTGTGTCTTACCTTTCTGTTGCTTCTGCATTCGCAAGAACATACCTGTGCAGTTCTTCTGCCTCCGTGATTTGTTGCAACATTGCATCTCCCATCTCCTTTCGTATCTGAATCTCCTGCAGGAGATTTTTTCTGCGCTCGGCCAACAGTTTTACACGCAAGCTTTCAACTAAGCTTAACAACTCCTATAGAAATACATGAAAAAAATTATTATTTGAGCAGTGAGCCTCTTATCGATTTACAGTAGTTAAGCAGCATCATAGCTGATGCACCTCTTGAGGCAATATTGACATATCAGCCTCCTCTCCATCCAGCAGCTCTTCATCTGACAAGTAGTCATCCACAGCCTGGTCATCAATAACTCCATTTTTCAGCAATGGCTTACCATCCAGGCCAATGAGACGTGGTGCCAGAGACTCAAGAGATCTTTGAGGTATAACCTGTAACACCTAAAATATACAGAGACATCAGATGGTTAACTTCAGTTTTGTGGTCATACAGTATGAATCATTCAACCATATATATAACATCCACCTTTCTTTTTAATGCTGAAGTAAGCCTATGGGTAAGACTTCCAGTTTGTTAGATGCTATAGGTAAATGACGAGGAAAATAACATGCAAATAAACTATAAAGTGTTTGCACTACAGACCAGTGTTTCATAAAGAATTCATTAAAATTACATAAGATGCATCAATTTTCAATATTAAAAGCAGCAAAATGTTTTATAAAAGTAGCTGAACATGGATGAGACTGGTAGAACACAAACCTGTCTGGCAACAGCAGAGAACTTCATCACATGGAGGGTCTCATCGTAAGTTGAGGCACACTGATTAATATTCACAATCATGGAAGCCTTGCCACGCCCACAAAACATTCCTTGAAAGAGTCTTGTCAATTTGCTTTCTCGGAATGGGATGTAACTCATCTTCACCCTAGAGAAGCAAACCAGGAACACAGTTTTGAAGACACAGCACATAAAACAGACACCCTTAACTATTTATATGTACCTGCAACCTTGGTTATTCCGGAGTGCGGCAATACACTTGCCTAGAATCAGCAATGAGTTGTTTATATTACCAGCTTCTTTCAGACGCTCTCCAAATGTTTTGGTTTTGTTACACCTTTCAGAGCCCGCTAAGTCACAAAGTGAGAGACTAATGCAAGGAAAGGTGAGGTGTTAAACTTTCAAAACATCATGAGTTTTAAAACAATCCATTTCACTTACTCTGACAGTCCCTGAATATCTCCTCCTTCCATTCGTATGAGTTTGATGGTAAAGATGCTATGACTGCAAACAGACCAAAGGGCTCTTTTTTGTTAGCAGCTTCATTTGCTTTAAATCTACAGACTGCACTAAATTGCAGAGTATATACACACTGTATTTAAGGAACAGTTCACCAAAAAAAAAATAAAACATTTAAATGCTATCATTTACTCATCCTCGAGTAGTTCCAAATCTGAATGTCTTTGTTCTGCCGAACACAAAGATATTTTGAAGAAAGTGTGAAAGCATTTTTGGGATCACCATTTACTTCCATAGTAGGGAAACAAAATACTATTGAAGAAGTCAATGGTGAACAGCCTGGTTTCAAACGTTCAAAATATCTTTGTGTTTGGCTGAATAAAGAAATTTTTACAAATTTGGAACTTCTCAAGGGTGAGGAACTGACAGAATTTTTATTTTTGGGTGAACTTATTGTAAGCACCTTTATATTTGGAAGGCATTTTTTTTTTTTACCTTCTGCTGGATGACTGGTTCATCTTGGTTGCTGCCGCACTGCGGTTCTTATTGCCCACACGAAGGATCTTACTAGCTTCCTCTGCATTCTGCACATTAACCCATCTTAAATCTACAAAAGACACCAACTGCCTTTACAAAAAAAAAAAAAAAAAAAAAAAAAAAAAAAAAAAAAAAAAAAAAAAAAAAAAAAAAAAAAAAAAAAAAAAACCACACCATTTGCTTGTCTTTTAATTGAAAAAACAACAACAAAGAAGAAAACAATACCTCTAATGTAAGAGCTCCCTGTGCTGTCCTCACAAACCCGCAGTGCAAGACGTCTTTTGGATTTATTGGTGTGGGCCAGCTGAAGCAGGTCATAAACATGCTCATTGTAGATTTCATAAAACGCCACCCAAATGGAGTACAGGCATTGCCCTTCAACCATTCCATCAACACTGTCGGCTGAAAGACGTGGGCAGAGAGCTGAAACTAGATCCTTACACATGGTCTTTTTCCACACATTTTATTGATCATAATGTTTATTACCTGTGTGGTCATATGAAACGCTGGAAAATGACAAACTACTGACTGAGGATGTTGAGCTTCTGTTTCTACTAGATTTTGTGGGTTCAGGCTCCTGACACAAAAAGAAAAAAATTAAATAGTGACAGCAATGATCATAGAATGACTTATTTAAAACAAAAAAAAACTTACATGTGTTATCCGGTCTTACCTCTTTGAGCAAACTGAAGAGTGCTGCCTTGGTATTCTTTTCTACTTTTAGCTGTTCCGAGTCCAATTTTTGCACATCTGAGCTCAAATATGGCTTTAGGTCCATAAGTTCATACTGGCGGCCAGCAATGTGCTTAAACACAACCTCTAAAGCACGTGGCAAAATGCCGGGTTCTTTCTGAGAACCTTAAAACAGACATGTAACGATTACAAACACCCAACAACATGAAAGATAAAATGCATATGCCATGTGAAGGTTAAATCTACCTTGTATGGTGTATGTTTTTCCAGCATTGGTCACACCATAACTGAAAACCAATGCATTTTTGCCATGAACGAAGTCATGCACCTGTGAACTGATTGTGCCTTCAAAAAACTCTGCCTGAGTGCATGTGGGCCCAAAGATCTGCATTGGCAAAATAATAAACTCACACACACATACTACACATGTGTGCAAGACATAAATAAATGTGTGTATGTGTGTGCGCGCATGTAGATTAAACAAATTCTGCATTTTTAAATAGCATTGTACCTGGCTAAAGGTAAATTTATAAACCTGTTGACCAATTCCTTTCTCGCTGCTTTTCATGGTAGCAGATCCTTTAGGAGCATGAAGGGCAATGGTCTCAGAGTCTTCCAATACAACACAACCCTGGAAGAAAAAGGATGCTCACAGAAGTACACTTCCTAAAGCAAACGCAAAACTTGACTAACGGAAGTCTGATACACAGGCAACTCTGGTTAATGTTAAGGTCAATGGAACACCAGATGAGACAAACCCGATCTAAAGAAACCAGATAGAAGTTTATAACCCATTCTCAGTGAAGTTCTCAAGCAACATTGATCAGAAAAGTCGCCCGGAGTGCCATCAGCCTTAGCCTAAGTTCTACAATACCTGATCCTCATTGGTTTTGAGTTCCTCTTCACTGAAAGGGCGCACCTTCAAGTAAACTCGAAGTTGCTGTTTTTCAGAGACTTCAGCAATATCACTCTGCACATAGCAAAGACACCATACAGTGATATACTTCATACATAATAAACACACATTATTAAAAGAGGTTATGACAATATAAATACTTGCGGTGACCTGTGATGTTATGGAAGAAACTCCAGAAAGTTCAGGTAGAGCTACATGATGAGGATCACAAGCAGTTGACTCCATAGCCACTAACAGAGTGTCCTCACTTGTCATGTCAGTTACTGTTGTCATAATTCTACTGTAATAAAATTGTTGTGTGCTTAAAACGATTAGGAGTTAAAATGTAGTCTTCAACTTGACATTAGCAAGAGTCTGAGATTCAAACAGAACAGGAAAATCTAACTAAAATAACTTGCAACAACTATTTTAAACAATTGCATAAAGTTGCTTCGGCTGACACAGGCAAGACATGATCTTACCAAAAATGCATTTGTCACACCTGGTCACCAATTAGTACTTAACGATTAGTTCGTAAGACATTGAGCACACCTGCAAATTCTTTTTAGGACGTATATTGACTGTCACACAATCAAATTGCAGCAGCAATTTTGGATGACCTTATGTTCTTGGCCTAATTTTTAATTAGGTCTGATCAAACGTGTATTTATGTATATATACACACACACTTAATATAAACACAATAGTGTTGTATAAACATTTACCTAAGTACACATTCACATTTCTGGTGATGTGAGGGGTTTCATAATTATTTTCCATAAACAATTTTCAAGGGTTGTGTTCCATAAAACATTTTTACTACTTAAGTCAGGCTAATTTCAGTTATTCTGAACCCTGAACTAAACAACCTATTTTGAATCAACAGACAGGTCAGACTTACTAAAATAAACCTGGCTTATTTGGTGAACTTGTTTTATGAGTCACCAGTTTGTTAATCCACATCCCAGGGCTGTCCAAACTCGGTATCCTGCAGAATTTAGCTCCAACCCTAATTAAACGCACTTGAAGCAGCTAATCAAGCTCTTACCAGGCATGTTAGAAACTTTCATGCAGGTGTGTTGAGGCAAGTTAGAGCTAAACTCTGCAAGACACCAGCCCTCCAGGACAGAGTTTGGACAGCCCTGCCATACACATTGCAGTAAAAATACTAGTTTAATCTAGACCTTTTTTGGGTGCTGTAGTGAAGGTCTGAAATAATTTAACTTAACATCTTAATGAGTCCAAGTACTCATTCTTCTGACACACCCTGACATAGCTGCAAACCTGAATGTTTTTCATTTAACAGAACATGAGACAGCATTTAAGAATATTGGAACGCACACTTTAAAATGTCACGTTGATCCACAATGAAAAATGCATAAAGGTATCTAGAACAAATAAATTTTATGGAAGACCTAATTAGCCTGAGGTCAGTGGGAGAAAAAAATTAGACAAATTCAAAATCTCAGTTTTATTGAGCGGATAGCAAACACACAGCTGATAAAGCGGGAAGACCGCAATTATGCATCTGCAATGGTGACCTCCACCTCAACACCAGGCTCAATGCTGATGCTGGTGATCTGCTTGACGATCTCAGATGGACTGTGTAGATCAATGAGGCGCTTGTGGATACGCATCTGGAATCTGTCCCAGGTCTTGGAACCTTCACCACAGGGTGTCTTGCGAGTAGTGATGCGAAGAGTCTTATTGACAGAGAAAAAAAACTTAAATTTAGAATTACAGCTTGATAACAAGCATCTTAAAAACAGGGACACAAACACCTACACAAGTATTTAACCAAAGTTTTTTTAAACTTCCATTTGTTTAGATATGAGAATATCAATAAAACTGGTACTCACCTTGGTGGGCATACGAACAGGTCCTTTTACCTTCAGACTCTTCTCCTTGGCACCTCGGATCAAATCGGCACATACTAAAGAGACAAAAAAAAAAAAAAGTTAAACATGCCTGACCTATTCAGACACAAAAATCTGAGTTTAATGTAAAGGCTCAGAATAGCGTATAATATAGCTCATGCTTGTGTCGTTCATATAGTATTATCCTCACTGCCATCAATTTAGTACTACCACAGCACTGGGGCACAAACCCACCTTTTTCCAAAGACTTGACATTGCGGCTGGTCAGAGTGATGCGGATACGGTGAATTGCCACCTCAGCCTCAACAGGAGCTTTACCAGTGTCTTTAAATGCCTGCAAAACATACATGTGATGTTAATAAACGTCTCAATGCAACTGAAGATACCTGCTCCTTTTATATCACTTTTATATTATAACTCAGAGCTGACACTCCCACTACATTAACACAGGTCAAACTAGGCAAGTCAGGATAGAGTTCCTACAACAATCTAACTTGAGGCCTGCACAAATAAAATAAAAGCTGCACATTTGTTCAAAACAAACCTACACAAATTTCGTTTTTCTCCCCTTAAGCTTAAACACATTTAACAAGTCTCAAATATTTAACTTGCATCAAATTGGATTATGTACAAATATCAGTAAGTTAACTCGACAACTCGCAAAATCTTTACACTTAATGTCAAATGTTTCTAGACCTTGCCATGTACACGTATATTTACGTGTAAAACATAAATAAGCCAAAAAGACTCCTGCTATGAAGTTAGCGAGTTAACTTATGCTCTAACGTTTCTCCCAGTTAAAAAATAAAAGCAGCTCCAGAAATGCTATGTTATTAATGTGAGTACACAAACCTTGTTTAATAACTTTAAATACAGTAAAAGTTCCAGAAAAATACTTTTTTTTCTTCGTTACTACTCACAACTTCCAAATTAAAAAGATGGTAACGTAGATAAAATGTGCAATCTTGCAACAATATTCACTAACGTTACATACAATACAAAACACTAAGTAAACGGTGTCTTAATTTATCGACAGATGATAAGAACTCTGTCGGCATAAAATGATTTTGACTGATCAAAAATTGTTCAAACTCAAACCCTGCAAACACAACGCCGGGACGATTTACAAACATGGTGGCACGTGTTTAACGTTACACGAGATGCTTGACTCCTAAAAACGGACATAAGAGACAACAAGGACTACTTATCGATTATCCTACAATATTAGTAAAAAAGTAAATAGAAATTACCATGGTTAATAATTCCTGACCGACTTATTCGTGAAAATTCTTGAAACGCGAACAGCGGTGAGTCAGGAAGCGCGCTACACGACCTCACTACGGTCCTTCACGAAAGGAAGGCTTGAAGGCCTGCTCGTTCATTTATAACTTGCATCCGGGTACTTGTGTGACAGCAACACCACGTCAACATTTCCGCCGGAACAAGAAAGAAAAGAAAAGAAAAACTTGTCGATCACGGGGATAATGGCAAATACAACGAATAAAAAAGTAACAGGGAATTATTAAATACAATAAATGTCGCAAATAAAATAAAACTAAATGAATAATATAATTCATAAAAAATACCATATAGGTATATAGATTACAATTTAATTTTAGAAGCAATGCCTAAATAATAAGAGATTCCCACAATTATTTTTTTTATGTTATTAAAGAAACAACACAACCTGACAAAACCCTTAACTCAGTACTTTGTTAAGACATTTTGAGTATGATTTGTTAATTGTTTATTTCATACAATTATTTATTTATTTACAGATTGTAAAGTATAAAAATCATTACGTTTATGGAATGTCCCAGTAAAAATGGAAACCAGTGTGTGTGCAGGTTCATTTACGCAAACACAGATGACACAAATCTCTGGTAGAGTGAGTCTTTCTTGTGTTTATTGATCACTCATTACTGTGGACAGTATTAACACTGGACCAAAATCTCTCCTCTCCTCACATAGCAGCAAAGGTCGTCTGAACATACATAGAAACACACATTTTTCATCAGAAACATGCACAACTGCCAACAGCCTGCCTTCCTTAACACACACCTGACTCAGCTAGTCAGTGAATAAATAACTTTCTCTTTGGATGATGTTATCAGTAGGAGACAAATTAATTGTCAGCTGTGGCAGCAGGCTCTCATGATGGAGACAAATGCATAACACACATTCATACATAGATATATAGGATTCTGTCTGTCTTAGGCTATACATGTACAACAGTAGTTTGTAAAATACATTAAAGTAAAATATACATGATTAGCAATAGCAGGCCATTAACACAGAATGGCATTAAAACACAAAGAACACCATGACACACATAATTATGGCTGGAATGCTGTCTGTCCTTTTCATCTATCCATATCATCTATCTTGGATCATAGGTCAGTACCTCCACGGCCTTCCCCATGCTGTGGTGTCGTTCCATCCTCTAAATGGTTTGTGTCATATGCACCATGTTACAAACACATTAACAATATGGCTCACGTAACCCCCAACCCATGACACACACACACATTCTCTCTCTCTCTCACACACACACATACACACACACAAACACATACACACACTCCTACTTGAAAACACAGTTTGAAATGTTGGGGGGTAAAAAGAGGAGAGAAAGTCGGTTGCACCACCAGGGGCTATACACTGTCCATTAGCAGCATTATCCATCAGATTTATTGCAGGAGTGTCGCTCACACACTCTTGTGTTGTGATTGTACCAATGACAATGAACAGGAGAGTTTGTGGCTCCCAATGATAAAGTTGTCTTTTCGAGTAATCCTAAAGGTGAACAATATTAGTCCATGGTTCAGCAGCAATATAAATGAATGACATCACTCATTCAGATGACCTCATGATAGTGGGTCACCTAGATCTACTCAATTTTTGTCAATAATGAAGCTACCAGAAACCTTAAACGTCATAAGTACTAGCTAAAGGAATCTTGCTGGAATTGACCTTTATTCTTAGTTTGGCTGAAGCCTCAATCCAGAGACACTGACAATTAGATATTTTGTGCAATAAAGCAAAACAACAATAAAAAAAACAAAAGAAAAACACTGTATTAAGTGTACCTGTAAAAATATCACACATATAGCATTGTGTTTGTATGTTTAAAATCTTCTAAAAGCTATATATGACATCTATACTATTTACTTTCACAAAAAAGGCATATTATTTTTTTTTTTCTGAAAGTGCTTTTATGAAATATATGCCCCAAAAGGAGGTTCTCTGAATGTTTAAGCTTTAAAAAACTTTAGCTTCCAAGGAAGTAAATCAAAACCCATCAAATAGACATTTAGCCAATTCTCTGTTCAAATACATATAAACACATATAGACAGAGATCCATCTCTAGGAGATGTCTATAGAGGAAGATGCATTCTCACTAACAGCAGTTACATTGCTGGAGATCAACCACTTGCTGTACAGTGAGTTACTAGCAGGTATTCCTACTTCTTTATTCACTCACAGATCAAATGAGTGATCTCTTAATGTTTGCAGACTTCCTTTAATAAGCATCACATTGCTTCACTGGCCATTTACATAAAGTTGAGGTCTATCACGTGTGTTGCCTCAAATTGCCAAGTCTAATTAAAAAAAAAAAAATCAAATGGTTGATTTTCAAAACACTGTCAATGTGAATAACCTTCATGTTCATTACAAACTTCAATGAGTTTGATACAGAGATCAACTACATCCTCAGCTTATATTCAGGTAAACTGTAGAAAAGTCAATATAATGACTCTGTCACAGACTGTATTTTGTATTTTGGAGTTATATAAGCTGTGAGCTTAAACCAAGTCAGCAAAAACTGATATGAATGTTTCTTTCATTGACAGCTTTGATCAGTGCAATAGCCAGCATTCTGGTGGATGAGGTTGAATGAAGTAAGAGAGAAAAAGATGTGAGCGTGGATTTGGGCGAGAGAGATAGTCTTCGTCTTTCTTTCCCTTTGTTGATGTGAATTGTGAAGCATTCCTGCACTGGTATCCTTTGAGGCCCTTACAACGAGCAGCAGCATGATGGCAAACAGCCACAAAAAAAACAAAAAAAAAAAAACAAAGAGATGAACCTTCATTTTATTTCTTTTAGATATGAAGGTTTTGGTTGCCTTTGGCTGTAAATAGTTGTGACATAGTCACTAAAAAGGTGGTAGTTCAGTACCCAACAGTTTATGAGCTATGTATCAAAAAAGAACATGAATACAACTTTAGAAAAAATATATTTTAGCCTTGATGGAACTTTAACACTGCTAGAAGTTTAAAGTGTTAATGAGTTAAAAGTGTTAAGCTCTCTCTCTCTCTCTCTCTCTTTCTCTGTCAGCTTTTGAGAGTGAAACGTCACTGCAAATGGAACTCTTCTTTTACAAATCATATAACCATGTATTTAATGTTCACTTATATTTTCTCAGCTGATTGACATCTTCCATTGTTAAAATGATTGCCCAAATCACCTTTAGACAGAAAATAAAATGAGTATTGCATTTTCAAAAGTGTGATAATGTCCTCAAGACTTTCCTTAAAAAACGTAGCATTGGCTTAAGGAAGCAGATTGTTGCCTTGTAGAGATTTCAGAGACTCTACGCTTGTACAAATCTGATTAAGGGCTAAGTTGATAATAAACATAAGTGTGTTTTAATAAGTGCTACAAAAACTGTAAGTGTGAGTGAATGTATTTGGGTTACTGAAAGGCTTGGTGGAAGCGAGGCAGGGTGGTGGTTGCATTCAGAGATGGTGGATGTGTATAACTCGGAGTGATTGCATTGGTTTGTGACAGTGTGTGTGTATGTGTGATTGTGTGAAGGAGGCTAAGAGGCTCTGGGGTGTCCTGCATGGGGGTGGTCAGTAGCCCCTCCTCCTGGCTGTAGGCCATTCCCAAAGTAGGCCCTGCCCCTTGGTTGTAAGGCAGAAAATTGAACAATGGAGACAGAAAGTCCAGGGACGATGTTGTTTCTCCAGTCACCGTTGCAGAAGCACTTAGCTTGGGTGTATCTTCAGCCTGTAGCTCTAAGAGATAACTTTCAAGCTCTGCCCTCAATGGTGGTGGCGGCGAGTAAGAAGCATGACCTATTGGATACCTTAGAGAGAGAGGCCCAGATGTTGGCGAGGATTGTGACTCCATCAAATCTACGGGTTCTGCCTTAACCCTCAGCAGCTCGTGAGCGTGGCTTTTCTTAACATGCCTGGTAAGGTGGTCCTTACGTCCGAATCGTTGTGCGCAGTACTGGCAAAGGAAGTCCTTGCGTCCTGTATGCACAACCAAGTGGCGTCGCACGTCCTTCCGGGTGTAAAAACGCCTTTCACAGTGCTCACACTGATGACGCTTTTCCTTAGTCGCCGTAGCGCTTTTCCCTGCGTGCCCACGTAGGTGCTCCAGCAGTAGGGGAGTGCTTGGGTATGACTGCAGACACACCTGGCAGGTGAGGTCTCCACGGTGTGCGGCGTGAAGGGCTTGGTGCCTTCGAAAGCCTAGTTTGGTATTGTAGCTCTTGCCGCATTCTGTGCAGCTGAAAGCCTCCTTGTTGGGGTCATGTGTGTGAAGGTGGTTTTTCAGGTGATCTTTACGGTGGAACATCTTCTCGCAGTAGCTGCACTTGTGTGTCTTTTCTGGAGAGTGTGTGGCCATGTGCCTATAGACACAAACGCATTAGTGTACATTGACCAGACTAGAAACTATTAATGTCCGAATGTCATAAAACAAAACTGAGTACAACTGGTCTTACTTAGTAAGATTTCATCAAGTTGCAGTACCAACATTCTTATCGATTGGTCAATTAGATAGCTTAGAAGGTGGAATTAGGATTTGGGGCTTCAATAATTAGGTGTAAATTGGGATTAAGGCTTCAACAATATAATAAACTTATTTACCTCTGAATCTTGTGGTAGTTAAGGGGAAAGTTTACCCACAAGTGTGGTGATGTGGTTTCGACCCCATTTAGTTTCAGAAATACCATTTGAAACAACATGAGGGAGAGTAAAATGAGAGAATGTTTAATTTTAAGTGATCTATTCTTTAATTGGTCAATATTAAGATGCAGGTAAGAATTTTATTCCAAGACCACTAAACTAAGAGCACTTTATTATGCAAAATAACAATTACCACATGACTTAAGACCACTCACCTATTTGTAAAGAAATTGGTAAAAAAGTCAAAAACAGTGGGTTTGCATCAGAGATGGCCAGGGAATGGCTTATGAAAGTATAAGTACCTACCGTAAAAGTTTATACTTGGAAACGAAGGCCTTGGTACAGTCAGTGTGTGTGCAGTGATACGGCCTTTCCCCTGTGTGGGAGTATGAGTGTACCTTCAGCTTCTCCAAGCTATTGAAGGCCTTCTCACACAACTGACAGGAGAAGTTCTTCCTCACTTTACCCTCTACCCTCCTCTTCCGCACTCGACAGTGTTCTGCCGTGGTGGGGCAGTCGTTTGGAGATACCGTTGCCATGGCAACTTAGCGACAGCAAGCCATGTGGTGGACACGAGTGATATGTCCCAGCACAGAGAGAGTGTGACAACCCAAATCTTCAACACAGCAGAGACGCAAGGCCCTAAGAAAAATACAGCAAACAGTGAATTAACTTGATGAATGAACTGTCTACTTTTTTTTGCTGTGGAAAAAAAACAAACAAAAAAATCACTGCAATAGTGCACAGCAATTGAAATATTTCTGAAGCCCCCATAAATAATAAATAAAAAAAACAAACAAAAATGATTAGTATTTTATTATTAAAAATTACTGTTGCAATTGCAGTTGATTACAGAATACCTTTAAACATATTAAAAAATATATATGTTTCAGTTGTTTCACCTGATGTTCATACCACAGAACATTAACTAGTCAATAATAACAGTATTATATAATCTGTATACAGGCAAAATGATGAATGCTCGATGAAAAAAACTTAAGCTAAAACCTTACTAAGTAATAAAATATTTGCTTTCCTTTAAAAAAATAATTTTATTTATGGCCATGCCATCATATGCAGTATCACACAGAAGCCACTTGATTTAATTGTAAAGTGTAAATGCTGTTGAAACAATAAAAAAACTGTGTATACAAAGGGGCACATTATACATATTAAAAATATAGGAAACTTTATACTTTTTGGTGTACAAAATTACAGGACATGCAGATAATATAAAGAAATGTGTAAAAGGTTCACTAAATATATTGCAAACACAGAAGTACAGATTCTCTAAACTTTAATAAAGCTTTTTAATAACTTCAGCTGCTCTTCTTTACTTTGTGTTTTGTGCTGGTGACTGCTATGTTCAAATAGTATATTAACTCTGCCAACATCACTTGTTTCTCTTTCTCTTATTTTTTAAACAAACGTTTGTCCAACTATATTTGTTGTTGTTTTGGTTTGGTTTCAGTGCTATGCAATCACATCATGGCATTCCATGGTCTTTTCAACTTATAAAATATTCAACTATTTCAGAGGAATATTTTCAATCAAAAGACAAAGATGAGGAAGTGTGAAAATGTATAGCTTATCATCAAACCCATTTCTGTTTTCCAATTAAGTTAAAAACTTTTATTAAAATTAGTTAAAATTGTTTTATGATTACACTGCCCTTTCCATACTGTATTGATTTTTTCAAATATATGTAGGCTATATTACAATTATTTAGAACAGAATGGTTTGTTACATAAAGATTTGCACAGTAAGTTAGCATAGCAATTTAATTACTGCTACTACTACTATTAATACTTGCCTAATAATAGTAACTAAAATTAGCAAAATACAAAACATACAAACTTTTAAAAATTCGCTACGCTGTACATTATATTCTTACAAGTAAGTTCAGTTTTTTTTTTGACAGAAGAACAACAACAACAGGAACAAGAATATTAAACAAATATGGTTTGATATTAAACAAAATCTTCCAAGGAAAAAAGAACAAATCTTAAGTCTCCCTAATTGGCAAAACAAATGACCAATGTCTGCAGAGTTTCAATAGTTAGGCTATGTGTGAAGCTTTATTGCACAATTTTTTGTAATACAGTAAGACATTTTAATGCAAAACATCATAAACACCATATATAAATTGTGACAGTCATAAGCCTAGTTGAGACAATGAAAACCAATGAAACATGTAGCCTTAACAAACAAAAAATAAAGCATAAAACATTCTACTCTGATTAAATAAGCTTCATACATTAATTCACATTATATTTATATAGGCTGCATAATACAAATAATTTGGATAAGCGATTTATATTGCATTCAAGGCACAAATTTTATAGATAAAGGTTCCAGCTTTCCTTAGGAATCAAACCCATGACATTTTCCTCTGTTTGAGCAGTAAGGAAGTCTACAAGAAAACATAAGAATAAAACTTCCGTAGTGCGAACTGCATGAACCAGTTTAGCAGAAAAAAAAATGTTTAAATTATTTAGTTGTTCATATTTCAAAACAATGCTCGCTGCATGTACCAAACCTTACAACGTCATTATGCTGTCCAACAATTATTTGATCATTTTAACTATCCGACCGAAATAAATGATGAGGACTAAATATACAAATACTACTGCGAAACTTATCCACTACTAATATAGCGGGATAGAGGTAAAGGTTAGACATTTTGTAAGTTTTTAAAGAACTCCGAACGTCACATTCACATTCACAACAACTGCGCGGTAAACCCGATGACCCCCTTCAACTGAAAGGCTATTTTTTTAAGAGCATACATGATCAGTACGGATGGAGGTGCTTCATAGCCCCAAATGGAGAAACTTAACCTCCAACCTCCCACCCCATCTGGCGATATGCCGTGTAGCCTATGCTACATGTTTCTATAGGCTAAACCTTCTATCTGTAATTGCAAACACACGCGCACACCGCACAAGCGCCGATTTAACAGCTCTACAAAGCATTTTGCGCACAACGCCGCTTGATGCTCTAGCGTTACCACACGCAGCGCCATCACATATACATACTTCACATGAATCTATATATGATTACAAACTATACAATGAATTCACGCAGCAATTCCACAGACATACACCACACCCCGCATCGTAGCAACTAAAATCTTTGAAATTATTGCAGTGTCGAGAGTAAAATCAAACTATTACTAGCATCATTACAGAATTCTGTCATTTAAGATTTAAGATCCAATGGCCCTTCATCAATCACTTATCCTGGTCCTAAGCGGGACTTTCTCTTGGAGTAGAATCTAGACAGATGAACACTGAAGAGCTCTGCTCAGCATCTCCTAATTAGTCCCCCTTTACTTCTCCCACCATTTTGGTTGTTTTCGATATTGACAAGCAGCTTTCTCTTCCCATAATGACCCATAGTGCAACTTTCTATAACTCATTGACACCCCTAATATAGTCACTGACCGTGACTCCCAAACAACTAACTTTGTAAATTGTGCCAAACTGAGAAGAATTATGTCGCCAATTTGTTATATTTTCGCTTTTAAATGTGATTACAAACACGGAAAGGTGCTTCTATCACAAACTCCGTGTTTGCGTCCGATTCGCTTGCATGTTTGTGTCAAAATTTTCGCACCATGTATGCAGCGTGCTTTTTCAATATTTAAATACTCGTTAGTTTGTTACGGCTATCGCCGTAGCCATGTCGACACGTATATTTCGAGAAAATCCTCAAAATAAATTTTTCAAAAACTTTTTTCAACTTTTTACAACTTCACGCGTTTCTCTGTTTATTGACATTCGCCTGAGCGCAACCTGACTTGACAGAAAGATATAACAGAATTAGGTTAGATTTTCTATATAATTCTTTCGTTGCCTTTCTCCCAGGTCCCAAACTAGGCGCTGATTAACCCAAAACTTTTTTCTCTAGCTCACCCCTCTCTCATAATTTGAATAACCCCGATATTTTAATTAAAGAACGTCGTAACAATTTTCTAAATATGCATAAAACTCACCGTGGAAGCGTTAACATCCTTTCTATGGTATTTTTCTTGACTTTCAACTATTTCCCGGATTTTTTATAATTTTTTTCTCATATTTTTTGCTGGACGCGGCGGGCCTAAAAATTGTTTGCTTTCCCCTCTTTCCAGCAGCCATTGTGTATGCGCTGCGATGCAACCAAACCAAGATTTGGCCACGCCCATTACGAATCCCTCCTTCCTCGCTCTTGTGATTTGTGTAATAAACTGTCATTTTCCGATTTTACTGCCACTGACTTCCCTTTAAGAAAATCTAACATTTAGGACTCGTCGGTAATTCTGTCAATCGTTACTACTTCGTTTAATTTCTGTTTAGTCAGTAGGAGGGTAAAACAGTTTTCATCCTTATTCCATTGGCTGAATGAGGTGACAGTTCATGCAACTTGCTGGTTGACTGGCCATCCATGCCTGTCACTCACCTACAAGTAAGTAATGTTGGGTTACGTTGTGACATACGCTCTGTTTTGACGTGACGAGAGAAGGTTAAATGTTCATGTGCGACACTCAAACTGTAAGTAGCCTACTTGCAACAATAAACTTATTGTTCAGTGGCAAGTACAGTTTATTTGCTTTTTGCTATTGAACGTGTTCCTTTGTATAATTTGTAGAAGTGTATGTTGCTGTGTATTCGGCTGGGTGGCTGTCACCGGTCTTCTGTCCACTCATTTAAATGAATGAGAGTTCCTGTTGTTTTTCATGCTCTCCCGCTTTGTTTTAAAGTGAGTTAAGGCCGGAATAGTTGCTCATTACTATATTATCATTTGTTTATTTTGCAGTAGTCTCTCAACTGATGACCTGAACCAGTTAGGTCTGACAAAATGTCAAGTCTAGCAAAGGTCCCTTGAAATCGAAAATGAACTATGGTTTTACTGTAGTAAAAACGTAGTAACCATGGGTTTTGATGTATTTATTAGTTGTATAACCACAGTTTTCCCACAAATACAATGGTTATAAAATCATGGTTAATTTGTGGATATTTAGCATAAGTTAATACATTTAAAGTATTAGAATTTATAGATATATTTTGAATTAGTTTTTATTTGCATATTTAAACTGAATTGAAGTTCTTTTAAGTTGTATTACATTTGTTGTATGTATGTTCCTTTCAGTTCATTATTTCTACTTGGTCTTAAAAAGGTTTTAAAGTTTTAAAATTACCCTCAGAAAATCTTCTGAAACCCTGCAAACACACACACAATATATA
>JAUMHQ010000059.1:22327364-22343547 GCA_032361165.1 Enteromius paludinosus
TCAGGTGCGTTAACAAAGAGAGACATGCAAAATATGCAGAGCGGTGGGGTGCGAGGACCAGGATTGAGAACCGCTGGACTAATCCAATCCAAGTTATATTAAAAACTGTCCTGGCACTTCTAAGCTATATCATTGCAGTGTGCGGGTGTTTTTCTTTAACAGTCCAAAAAACGTTTTTTAAATAAAATGTAAAAAATGTTACTCACACAGCTCTGGGGAATATGAATAAAAGACTCCTATACTGAATTTATGCGTTTTTGTCAGAAAAAAAGAAAAGTATTTAACACATTTGAAATATGGATATTTTTCTGGAAAAAATGCATGGATTGGCTACAGGAGTCCTTTATTCATGCCCCGGACCTGTGTGAGGCATGTTTAATTACGGACCTGGCTTGAGGGGGAGGTTTGTATGCGCAGCAGTAGTATTTTCTACAAGACTAAACCACTGATGGCACATGGACTATTCTGACTATGTCTTTAATACTTTTCTGGGCAGTGTTATTTACTCTGGTGGTTAAATGGACAGTCACAAGCCCCCAATTTTCATCCAAAATATCTTAAATTGTAATCAGAAGATGAAAAAAGTTTTACAGGTTTGGAACGACATGGACGTAAGTGACTAATGACAATATTTGCATTTGTGGAATGGAGTAACCCTAGGCAGGAAATGTAGGTTATGCTTATTTTTTTTAGAAATAGTAAATTTCTTACTTTGAGATGGCACCATCAAACATGCCAGTGTTGATGAAAAATGGGCAGACTATGGTGGTCTTCACTCCATCACAGCCCATGGCCAGCAGCTCTAGTCCCATAGACTCAGCAAAGCCAACTGCAGCAAACTTACTTGCACAATAATCTGTCCAAAACATTTAAAAGCACAATTGTCATGAAATGCGTACTCCTTTCTAAGTGAGGGATTTACATTGTTAACTGAAAAAAATCTACCTGCCAGTCCATTTACTCCAATAAGTCCAGCGGAGCTTGCAATACTGACCAAATGGCCATGATTAGCAGCAATCATTGCCGGCAAAAATGCCTTGTACATCTAAAAGGAGATATAGGCTATCATGCATGCATTGTTTAAGCATAATTTAGAGGCTAATAGACAGTCAGACAAACAGACAGATAGATAGGTATACACACCCAGAAATGTGCCAGACTATTGACCGCCATAGACTTCTCTATGAGCGAATCAGGAGATTCCATGAACTTCTTCCCAGTAACTATTCCTGCATTATTTATCAAAATTGTGACATCGCCAACCTCACGCTTTACCTTAAAAAAACAAAGGGATTAGGTTATTAATCACTAGCCTTACACTTTAGGGATTACTGTTGCCCTAAAGTTTAAAGTATCAAAAAAAAGGTGCAAAAACTGAGTCACAGCAGTTCATTGTGGTTTCTCAACCATTTTGATTATACTTACTAAAATCATTAATAGGCACCGTTATAATGGTAAAACATTTGACAGTGTATTGAAAATAAACATCGCATAAGAGAGTTAATGTTTGTAGTAATAATGTTTATGGTCACAAATCTGGCACTTGTGTAGGTCCTGTGACACACAATTATTATTTTCCTGACCCCAGATAAACGAAAAGGTAAATCTCATTCAAAATGTACAGATACATATGAATCCTAATACACCTACACATAAATGTGAAATATATAGGCCTAAATAAATAAAGTGTACTGTTTCTATGTCCAATTGTCAAGTATGCAAACTGTAGTTACCTACACAAGTATGTACTATAGGTCTTTGTACTTAAGTGCAACCGTGTATTCTACCTGGTTTGCGATTCTGTACACTTCCTCCCGGTCGCTACAGTCGCAGGTATACGTGTACGCTCGCGCTCCGTGCGTTTCTTTAATCATACGAGCAGTCTCTTTATTGCCGTCCTCATTAATATCCCACAGCACAAGGAGCGCGCCCAGGCGCGCGAACTCTAAGGCCATGAGGCGACCTATGCCGCTGCCCGCTCCGGTCAGCAACACAATCTCACCGGACACATTCTTCTTTCGAGGCGGTATGAACAACCTAACAAATGCTTCTAAGTTGTAGACCAGTGACATCAAAAGCACCCAAAGTGTCTCCAAGAGAAAGTTCATGATGATGATGATAGATAGATCCTAGAGATAATAGTTTAGCAAGTTTATTCAGTTTGTTCTTTTCAACAATAGTAAATTTATGATGCCAGCACAAATTAATAATTTAGGCGAAATGTATCATGTAGTCGTATTTAATCGTATTTGTCTATGTACAACAACTGATGGCTTACCTTGCTCGTTTCGATTAGCGCTCACTAATACAACAACAGGTTTACTACATGCATTTAACCGAGTGGATGGATTATCGACCTTCGCTCTGGCTGTCCAATTATTACACTTCGTGTTTACCGAAAGACAAAGTTCAGTATTTGTGTAGCGAGAGTAGACTACTAACGGGACAGGATGTGATGGGCGCGGCATATGTTTAACCATTTGATGCCCGCGAGTTTCCTTAACAACGCGCACATAGGAGACAATAAACTGGCGTCTACTATTGAATTTAACCTTCATCGTTTGCCGTGAATAAATTAGTAAAGTGAAAGTTACAGGCAGCTCGTTTTATTATGGTGGTGGAACTCGTTTAGGCTGCAAATCGGTAACACTTTAGAATACGGTTCCGTCATTAATCAATAAATACAAAGGAAATGAGAAACGTAGCCTAATATTAACAATCTAACTGCTGTTAACTAACAAGAAACTCTGATTAACGAAATAGTAATAGCACAGAGATGACACTAGTAGTAGGCTACTATTAACTAGTCGGTATTTTTTTCATTCTTCCAGAGACAAAAGAGAAATTCATGCAAAGTCTAGTCAAGTCACTTTTATTTATATAGCGCTTTTAACAACACAGATTGTAGCAAAGCACTGAACATTATCAAGTATGAGAACAGAGTGATGGTAATGTATAATGACGAGATTAAACTATTTATGTATCAAATGCAGAGACGGTCTCTGTATTCAAAACGATGATAATCACTAGAAACAGTGTTGGGCAAGCTACTTAGAAAATGTAGTGAGCTAAGTGATCAGTTACTCTACATTGAACTAAGCTTAACTACACTAACGCTACTACCTTGAGAAATGTAGCAAGCTAAGCTACATCTAAGCTATTTTTTTTTTTTTTTTATTGAACCAATTTTAAATCAATGCTACTTTAGTGATAAAAAATGTCATTCAAACAGATAGGCACGCATATAATTGTGCAGTTATTTATTTACATTAACATAATAACAAATAACGTTGTCTCAGTCAGCGTCATGAACTTTTCGAGGTGCGGCCACGGTGACTCCCCCCTCGGGATCAATTCCTCTCCTTCCTCTGCCATCTTTCCAAAAAGTGTTCGCCCAAGCATGTCACGTATCCGGTGCAAAAGGTGGCGCTAACACCAAAAAGCTCATTGCCAACCGCAGTAAGAAGTCACTGACACATGGCCCGTGTATGGTGGTAGCGTCATATACTGATCTAGGATCAGTGATCCGTAGCATTTGTATCTCCGATTTGTGCTTAAGCGTCAGAAATGTTTGGGAAATGTAACATTAGCTTGTGTGAATGCTACTGCACTACTTGATCAATAAAAGGCTTAGTTGGGTCCAGTTCTCCTTTGGCCGGACGCCCAGCTCCTAATTTCCATTTCAATTTAAACACATGTCAGATTGTGTAAGGACTTATATTGTGTGTGTGTGTGTGTGTTTATGTGCATCTGTATCCGGCGATCAGTCCACGGAGCTCATCTAGGTGTTCTGGTCTCCAATGAAGATAAAACTAAACAATAAGTAGGCTGGACAAATGACTAGCATTAGCTATATTAACATTGTATGCTGCTATAAATAAATTTGACTGTTTACATTACCTAATAGCTGACTTGGACCCAATTTCCACCTCAGTTGTGGAATTGAGGGTGGAAGAGGGTGCTGCCATTCACTCCCCCACTTGCACTTTGGGTTACAAGTCTGAATCTAACCATTAGGCATTGACTGTGTGTAACATGTGAATGTGACCGAACTGATAATAAAGTCTACCTTGAACCTTGAACATCTTTTCACATTCACAGAACAATGATTAGTCTGTATCATGTCTTGATAGTTGCATTTCATAGCCCTTAATTGACAGTTAGTGCAATAAAAGTGGGATTTGGTTCTACTATGATTATGACTCTAAAGGTGTACTCACACTAAAGCGCAGTTCATTTGTCCAGTGTGAGTTTTCAGAACCGTGCCAGGGCACGGCTCCTTTAGCAGTCCCTGGCCCGCTTGGAAGAGGTGTGCCAGAGCATGGTTCAGCGCGGTTCGCATGTAGTGTGAGCGCTAACCGTGCTGGACCATGGAACAGGAAGTGCGTCATCACGTTTTTGCGACGCTCCAAAACAAACATGGCGGGGAAATGGTCGCTTCGGTCTACGGCACAGGTGCAATGTTTGTTTAACAACAGGCTGTGAACCACCGCAGACCAAATGTCTCAAAATTACTATCCACAAAGTAAACAAAGCGATGTACTCCATCGTGTTCAACGATGCTCTTCCTGTTTAGCCTGAAACCGTCGCAGCATAATGACGTAAGCTTGCTCCGGCACGAATGCTGAAACCCTATGTGAGTGCAGGCCAGAGGGGGAGTGGGGAGGGGGGACACTCGAAATGCCTAGTGTGAGTACACCTTAAGTAGCGCTCGCTCGAGCCTCTGCGCTCTCTCAACTGCTCAACCCCTGCTCGCTTGTCAAGTACACTTTTGAGACTTTGAATGCGGGGATCAAAGGTCAGATCTCTCCGCTCTTGTGATTGGTATTTTTCAACACTTACCGCTTATCATGGCTTTAGGAATAGTGTGTGTGTGGGTGTTTTTATTTATTTATTAATAATTAATCCTTTATAAACAACAATCAATTATTGCTACATAATTTTCATATCTGACAATTCCATATGGATAATAAGTTTTGGGATCACCGAGTGCATGTTCATACCACTTATTACAATTATCTGCACCTCAGTATTATAGTGCATTATAAAACAGAATGCAACTTATTGAGTGTAAATGTTTTTTTTTTTTTAATGATTCACATCATTTTTTTTTTATGATTCCCATCATTAAATAGATGCCATGGTTGACACCTTTATTGGGAAAATAAAGCCCTCCCTAACCCTACCCAATACTTTATTTTCAACCTTTTTGATTATTTCTTTCAACTTTACTCAAAAGAAATGCTTTTCTGATGTTATTTGAAATTTTAAAAGGGAGAAACAAAGGGAGGGGGGCGCTAAGAGGGGTTCTCACCCAGGGAGTAATTCAATGTAGAACCACCACTGCTTGGTTATGCCACGTGTAAAAAGATTCAGAGACAGTGATAGCATGCTGTATTTATTGCTTCCTCACACTAGTGGTGCTTAATCTGTAATCTGAATAATAGGGAACTTGCATGGTGAATTTTTCCATGCAGGATTATATTTTTGAAAATGGCTTCACAAATCCCCCTGAAAGTGTACTACCTCTTGCCTTGAGTTTTATGATAGTCATGCTATTAGCAGAAGTGCTTTTCACTTCTTACTCCCATTATAAAACATGCCATTACACTACCACTTTAAAATAAACATGTTTGGTCCAGAGGCAGACCTCAGACAGAAAATGCTGTTGTCTGATAGACAAAAAAAGGCATTTCTATTCATGACGCACATTCCAGTGCAGTTTCGAGCAGTTTATTCAAGCTATACAGCAAATGACAATATTCAGACTGGTACCCAAAAAATATACATCTTTGTAAAAGACAAGTGTCATAAAGAAATAATCACAATGTAATGGAGAAGTAAATGTCTGTCTTGTTTTCTCTTCTTTTAAGGCTGAATGAATGTCTCATGCAAACTAGAATTGTAGAGTTGATCAAAAAGGAAAACGGTTGCGATACAGCATTTGTCGGAAGTAGGTCATACTGATTATTATCTGCTACACAACTTGTAAATTAAATTTGAATTCAGATTCAATATGCATTGTTAAGACAATAGATCCATGGTCTTTGAGGTCTTTAATAGGTCTCATTTACATTAAATTATATCACCACAATAAAGACATAAACACTTTATTAAAACATTATGAGCGCATTTAAAGCGTTTTTCCTCTTTCAGGTTCTCAGGTGGTATCTAAGGGACTAGAGAGGAAATTAACTAGGGCATAGCAGAAAACACCATCTTAATATCCCATGAATCCACCATACCTCTTTTCTATCTCTGATGAATTTTCATCTTCATCTTCCTCTTGGGAGCGTTTTAAGAAGCCTCCGTAGCGTTTAGACTCCTGCCACCACTGTGGTTGGCCTACACGCCTCATAAAGCCACCATATCGTTTTTGTAATGCCTTAACCCCACTCTCCAGGTCATAAAGCTGTCCCCTCTTCATAAAGCCCCCATAACGTTTTGCCATACCCTTTACACCCTGTGCTTCTCCCTTTGAATCAAGGATGTCTGTCAGAGCCTCCTCCTCTCTCTCGCCATCAGACTCAACTTGATTGGCCAGCATTTCAACATCATGATTAGTCAGGATTGCTCTGCCATGGTCAACGTCCTCTGGCTCATGCCCATAGAGCTCTTCGGTCTTCTTCATGAATCCTCCATAACGCTTCATGAAGCCTCCATAGCGCTTCATAAAACCCCCATACCGCTTCATGAAGCCACCATACTTTTTGTCTACAGGGTGCTGTTGGGTGTCCAAATGTTCCGTTTCTGTGGATGCCTGGTTACCCTCAGGAGTATTATCAGCATTCTGCATAAAACGTTTGCACAAACTCCAAGAGCTGCCTGCATTCAGATGCTCCTCACACTCCACCACACATTCCTGTGAGAAACGTGAAAATACAGTCAATGAGACATACAGAATATTCTTAGAAAAGACTGGATGTCTCCTTTGCCCAGACACCAATGTTAAAAGAGGATATGAAACAATTTTTTTTGCTCCCTCAGGCTTCATCTCCCAATTCATAACTGGGCAATATGCAAATGAATGAGTGTGTTTTGGGTGATATGGGAATGAGTAGGTGTGGAGTGTGTGCTAAGCTTTTAGGAAACCATGGAAACACTAATGCAGAGTGACATACTGAATTTGAACAAAATACACAAATACCCTAGTCTCAACAACAAACAAACATACATTTTTATACGATATAACATAGCGAACTCAGAAGCATAGAGAGAGCAGGATCCAGTTGCTCATTCTTAAATGTTATTTAATGTCAGAACCAAAACATATAAGGCAAATGTGAGCTGAAATGTAACATGTAAGAACAAGACCAGACACATTGTCAAGATACTGGGCCAGGATTTTTAGGTAAACGTGGACCTGGGCTCTGGGGCAGTGGAGGAACTGGAGACCACTTGGGATCAGAGATCACCCCTGCAGTGCAAGAGACTACGGAGGTGCTGGCCAAAACACCAGAACACCACAGCAAAGCCAGACACCACCATGACTGAGAGGAAGATCACCTCAGCAGAGAATGAGATCACAAGGGGTGTAGGCTGATCAGAGCACCACAGCAGAGAAACAGACCACTACAGTGAGTGTTAAAGCACACATTTCTTCCAAGTCCACATTGCCAGCCAGACCACAGAACGATTCGGTGTAGACCACAATGGTGTTCATATACCTTGCCGAAAGTGCAAGAGTTCTGCTGCATTCATTAATATTCGTCAGGTCTTCTTCTGTAAAGTTTGGTGAACTCAGAAACGTGGAGAATGCCAAATTTCAGCATTTATAGTCCAATTTCAGATTTAATGGTAAAACTATAATACAATAACAAGTACATCAAAACATGGGAACAAAGAAACACAGAACAGAGCAAAACAAGGCAAAATTAATATAAATGAAACAAAAGAAAAAACAAACTTCTAAAAGAACCGGACACAAATGAACTAACAATTAACTAACATTAAAAGTAAATTAACAAGACACAGAAGCAAAATAAGGAAACATTGAGAGGAAACAAGAACAAGTTGAAACTAACATAGTCCATAGCAATCACAAATAGCAGGACAACACATGTATAATTCTGTTTACATTAGCCTACATTTTCACACACTGACAATAACACATCCATGATATGTTCAACCAAAATTGAAGAATATGCTATTTTCAGTCGTCATCTTTTTTTTTTTCCTAGAAAAACAATACATTTTTTCATATTCATTTATTTTGGCAATTTTTTTTTTACAATTAATGACATTTGTTTGAATACTTAAATTTCTTGATCACACCATTATTTATTTAGAGCAATAGGTGGTTACAACAGAGAACATCTTTCTGTTCCGACTACGCAGTTTGGAATCAACTCGTTTGGAGTCGATTAGTGCATCCTAGTGGTGGTCTGGCTCACAAACATTCTGGTGCATTTCACGATTTCAGACTTTTTTTCTCAGATCAGTTCTTGATCGCATCATTAGACCATGACTGCACAACCTAGACATTTCTACCCTGACCATGTAAATCGCTGTGAGATTTTAAATTCACAATATTTGTTTCCACTGCTGAAAATAACCACCACGGATCCTGGACATATGAATAGGCCTATTTGAAATGTTCTTATTACAAAACGACTGTCTATTCGACCTTTTCTAAGTGATGCTTCATTAGACGAATTAGTTCATAAATTAATGTTTTACAATGACTATCTATAAATTATATATAATTTAGTTTTTCCAGAGTGTTGTAGAAATGAATGAAATTACAGTAACCTAATTTGTTTTAATTAAACAAATATAGGCTAAAAAGATTAAGCATATGTAAACGTATGCAAATAACGTTAAAATAATAGTAATTTATTTGGCAAAAGGGCGCTTCAAATCACGAGACATTGATACTTTTAATATATTCAATATAGCTATATAATTTGGTATTTCTACGTTATTGAATTTCAGATAAGTAGCCTACCTTCATCCCGTTTTCTTCACATATGCACACATATCACATATTTATGTATATATGCATGTGCATTAAAACAGTAGACTTACTATTAAGTGTATTTTTGTGAGTTGAAGAGGCAGTTGCTGTGAGCAGTACGCGCAGTCTTCGCCACAGTCCGCGCTCGCAGTCAGCGTCAGATATGCGCTCAGCAACAGTGTCCACCTGGAGCTTACGGGAACTGTCAGGGTCTTAAGGGGGAAATAAATTACAGATTACACTCAGTTTAATTCTTCCTTTACGTTTCCTTCAAATTTGTGCCATTGAAACACAAGAAACAACTAGTTTCCCTAATTCCAAAAACAAAACAAAACAAAAACATAGCCTATTTAAGCAGGTTTACTAACCTTCATGACGGTGCCAGTTACTCCTGTCTGCTTGGTGCATGTAAAATCTCGTCAATACTAAACGTACAAGTGTGCGTTACTCCCAAGAGTGGATCGAGTGTTTGGGGAGAGAGTGGGGGCAGAGAGAGAGAGAGAGAGAGAGAGAGAGAGAGAGAGAGAATAGCTGCATATACGGATATCTGCTTACAAAACCAATATGCACTACATAAAATAAGCCAATTTATTTAGTAAAAGTCTTACACTCCCTGATATATTTCCTAACCAAAGATAACAATATTATGCGTGCAAAATAGCAATTGATTGTGGAAGTCACGCAGTGATGTTTTATGACTTTTAGAATGCATTTATTGTTAACTGTTGTGTAAATGCTGAACTAAATTCCTAATGGTATATATATATATATATATATATATATATATATGTACAACATGCAGTGCTTGACAGCAGTTTATTTATCTTTATTAAAACACATTTATGTCTGCAATAAGGTTGTCAAAATATCTGCAATATTTCTGTATTGCTTACTAATAAAAAAATGTTGGTTTCCATTATGCTCACAAACATAATTCAACTCAATTAATAACACAAACAGTTTTATGTTTTTGTTATTTTATGTTATTTCATACTTCACATCATAGATTAACCATTCACAGTGTGGAGTAACTGAACCCTTGAATTTAAGCTCTAGATGTTTCAGTAGGGAAGACATTTGGTCACATAAATATAACACACATAAGTTGTTCTGTGGTGAAATGTGTTTGTCCATTATTCCTCATCTGACAGTGCAATGACAAACAGGGGAAAAAAATGAATTAAAGACATACACATTTGATGATGATAATAATAATATTAATAATAATAATAATAATAATAATAATAATGTAAAATATAAAGAAAAAGAAAAGAAAACCATTATATTCAGTTTGCCTGATAAAAATCTAAATGTATAATGTATACAGAACTTGCATTATAAGCAGTGTTGGGGCTAGTTACTCAAAAAAGTAATATATTACATATTATTCTAAAAAATAGTAGTGCCCTACATTACTGTATTACTCCCTGGAGAAAGTAACTAGTTACATTACTAGTAATATTACTAGTTCCATTTGAAAATATAAAATAATAAAATAATAAATAATAAGTACAAACAAGTATTAACTTCCTCAATGTTTAACAAACACCGTCTGGTGCAAACAATCAATTTGATTGTCAGTTTATAACAAGTACAAATACATATTAACTTCCTCAATGTTTAACAAACACTCTCTAGTGCAAACAATCAATTTGATAGTTAACATGTTCTTGTACTTGTTATAAATTGACAATGTTAAGGTAAGGAGGTAGAGTTACAAGCGTTGCAGAGCAGCTTTCTCCCCGGGCAGAGTGTGCACTTCGCTGTCAAGTTATTTTCCTTCCGTTGACCATATTCAAAATAATGACTGAATTTCCACCCGTCAAAAAATAGCTTTCTGTTGCTGGGAACCTTCCTCTGAAAAAGAGCTTGCCGTTGTTGACGCTTCCATTTCTCCTGTTTTTCCATTTTTTGTCTAGTGATGGGTAATTCTTGAACGAAGTGAATCGGAAAGAACGAGTCGTCTTGAATGATTCGTTTAGTCGCACATGCGCATCAGCGCAACATCCTATAGTTTTTTGGAATTATTGATTCACCTGTTTCGGGTACTGAGCCGGCTGCATAGGTTAACGTTTCGGCGCTGACACGTGATGAACAAACAAATCGGGAAACCAGAAACTTGTCAGATAAGAGGCGAGGTGAGCGGATCATAGATTAAAGTCCCAGGTAAACAATAAATTAGTCTTTTATGTTTCTTATAGCTTTATAATTTGGTCTTGTTTGCTGTGTGATCCACGATTGTGTAAGATGTGTTAGAGAGGAAACAGGTAACGTTTACATTATATATTGCTAAAAGGAACGAAATGCACAAGATGAGTCGAAAAAAGATTGGTTCATTTTGCTGAACGAGACTCAAAGGTCTGAGTCGGTTAAATGATCCGACATTCGTCCTGACTGTTGAACATGGTAATATTCAAGCAGTGACTGTTAATGTGATACCATAGAGGATGCCCAGTATGTACAAGGTTAATGGCATCATCTATGAACCTGCAGGATCAGTATAGAAACCGCAAGGCCCCAGGTTAGGGTGGCCCTTATTTTTGGACTTTTAAAATCTTCTGCTGTCACCCTCCCAGTCAAATCTCCTTAAGAAGAAATGGAAACAAACCAAATTGGCACTTCACCTCCTGTCCACTTAATGTCTTGTCAATAAAGACATAAAACAGCAAAACATGTCTAGGTTGCATATGTAACCCTAGTTCCTCAAAGGACATACGTAACCTAGAGACGTTCCTCTTCAGGAACTCAAGCCGCGATGATTAGACGTTATGTGGGCGACGATCAGAGATCTCCTCTATGGGCTTGAAAGGTGGCCCACAGAGAGCCTCTAACACGACAGCCAGGTCCCGGCACCCAGGAGCGTACTGGTGGCCTCAACCTCAGCGCACCGCGGAAAAAAATGTATGACCAGGGGTTCTTGACCAACTGTATGTCCACCGAGAGAGGCATGGTAAGCTGATATTGCTGCCACGTCAACCTTCAGGGTGGATTGAAAGACCCCAGTAGAGAATCTAGCCTGCAGAAATTCCAGAACTGTACCGATTGGGCAGTTAACAGGATCTTGCTGACGCTCTCTACACCAACTTCCACTTTAGGGCATATAGTTTCCACGTAGATGGAGCTCTGGATTGGAGGATGGTCTCAACAACCTCGGGTGAGAGACCTGTGGCTAAGAGTTGTGCCCCCTCAGAGGCCACACTCTCAGTTTCCACAACTCCGGACAAGGGTGCACTATGGTGCCTCTTGCCTGTGAGGGGAGATCCCTCCTGATTGGAATTTCCCATGTAGGGCCGTCTAGGAGGTCCATCATGTACGAGAACCATACTCGGCCCGGCCAGAACGGCGCTACCAGTAGTAGACTGACCACGTCCCGTCTCACTCTCTCCAGAGTGTGTATTCTCTCTCATCGCAAAGAGGTCTACCTCTGCTTTGTAAAATACTCTCCAGATCTGCTCCACCACCTCGGGCCATCAGGCCCAGCAATCTTTGAAACTGCATGACAGTAAGTGACCGGCCTTCTTTTACTCTTGCGACTGACGTGAGGATCGTCTCTCAAACCTCAGGAACTTCCTGTGAGAAGGATGGATCGATACATGAAAGTACGCATCTTTTAAATCTATCATGACAAACCAGTCCTGAGACCTGATTTGTGTCCCGACCTGCTTTACAGTGAGCATCCTGAACTTCAGCTTCATCACAGATCTAAAATGGGCCTCAGCCCCGCATCCTTCTTTGGAAGTATGAAGTAGCAGCTGTAGAACCCGCACTCTAACTCGTGAGGAGGGACCACCTCGATGGCCTCCTTCCTCAGAAGTGTTTCTACTTCTTGTTCCATCACCAGAGCCTGCTCTGTACGTAC
The DNA here is from genome assembly GCA_032361165.1 of Enteromius paludinosus. Taxonomy (NCBI): domain Eukaryota; kingdom Metazoa; phylum Chordata; class Actinopteri; order Cypriniformes; family Cyprinidae; genus Enteromius; species Enteromius paludinosus. The sequence continues at coordinate 22,340,180 of JAUMHQ010000059.1, forward strand.
TAACATAGGAATGACGCCCGCGAATTGTGGAGGGGATCGTCCGAACTGGATTCTGTATCCACTTTCTACAGTACGCAAGACCCATTGAGACACATTTGCCAGTAGTTTCCACGCTGCGAAATAGTCTACTAAGGGAACCAACCTCAGCGGTTCTTCTGAGCTCTTTGATTTCATCAAAGCTCACTTGCTCGCCTTCATCCAGATCTTTCAGCAGGTCTGCCTGGTACGCCTGTAGCACTGCCATCGTGTGCAGACACACACCAGCTTGACCTGCTGCTGAGTACCCCCTGCCCACCAGCGCAGATGTAGTTCTTAGCGGCTTGGAGGGCAGGGACGGAGCCTTTAAGGACGATGCTGCATCGGGAGAGTGATAGCTCGCAGGCGCCTGCTCTACCCGTGGCATCGTCCTATATCCACTCTCATTCATTCCCACTACACTGCTGTAGCAATTAGATGCGATCGCAGAAACCTCTCATCTAGCTTACAAGCTGCGATCGCCTCGGCGAGAGCATGACCAGCGCCGCAAGGATTGCTTATGAAGGCTCCTTCATCAGTGAAAAGAGCCCTCCAGGAGCGAAGCACACTTGGCGGCATTCTCTCACAATGCCTGCAGCTCTCTTCACTCTCTCCCAGGCAAGACAAACACAAACAAGCAACATGACAAACCAGATGCACACACACTATGAACTGTGAGCTGCCCTCGCCCCTCTTTTTATCCTGTGCTTTTGTCAGACTCTGTGTTTAGTGTACACTGTAGTGTGTTTTTGCTCCCCTTGTGTCTTCCTTGCCCTTATTTGGTTGTTCCTCTCCTAGTTTAGTTGATTATGTTAATTAGTTTCCAGCCATGTTCCCCATGTGTGTTCAGTTTGGCCTCGTCTGTGTATTTATAGTGCCTGTGTCCTAGTCTTGGTGTCCGGTCTTTAAGTGTCAAACCCTCTTGTGTTATTTGTATCCTGTCAAGATCCTGTTTATTAAATTCTACTCACCTTCAAGATCTTTGTGTTTTTAAGCTAGACACAAACACAACACAGAGTGCTTCGCTGAATGACAGAAAGCTATCTGCCGGAAGCATTCCACAAGCTTTTATGGTTCCTGGCCAGTGACATCACCTGCCTATGACGTCCCAACTGTTCATTGGCTGATTTTACACACGATTCAGAGCCGTCATGCTGGAGGCATTCCCATAGCGTCTCGTCGACACGGCTCGAGTTCCTGAAGAGGAACTAATATCTATGTTACGTTACCACGGTAACTGACTCTGAGTAATAGTTACCTCTCTTTCAGAAACAGGCTTGAGTTACTGTGCTTTCTCAGGTTTGACAAACCTGCCTTTTTGAAACGGAAAACCCAGAGTTTCCCTTATTTTAGTTAGTTTTCACTTAACCTCCTTTGAGAAATAGGCCCCAGGTGGCAGAAAGGTAAAGTTTTTAAGCAGCAGTATATGGAAGCGATGGTGAAAAATAAGCAAAAAGAGGTCAATTTGATGTTTCAAAATTCTGACTTCACTTTAGCAATTCTGAGATCACATGTCAAAATTCTGATAAGAAAAACTCATAATTTTCTCTTTTCTCCTTGGTTCAGAATGCTGAGTTTATGTCACAGACATAAGCCTCAGAATTGAAAAACTCACTCTTTATTAGTCAAATCAAGTTATTCATTTCAAACTATAGGAGATATATATGTATGGTCAGAATTGTGATATAAAATAAATGTTATGTGAAATGCTAAATATTTCACTCTGTATGTTATGTGTCATGGTTGTGAACAAAGGCGTAAACAAAAGCTTTTTAATGCATCAACACACAGTATACATTTAAACAGCATTAATGACCAACAAGGGAGACTAGGACAAACACGTTAAATAAACACGAGGACATAATGGGTAGAACTAAAAACACCTGAGAAACACAACTAGAGACTGATTAACTAATAAAGTCATAACGAGGACAGGAATTCCAAATATGGACAAGGGCAGACAGTGGGGAAAAACCAAAACAGAACACAGAATATGTAACACTGTAACTGTAGGACTAATAAATTAGGTCCCCTATGAACTACATTTATGAATATTATGTATACCTATTTTTTATGTTTAAAATTAGAGTCATCATAGCAGGTTTCATCCATAGTCTGTCCTTTTAAACATCTGTGTTTAACTACAAATGGCATCTTGGATGACAGTATTCTATATAAAAAAAAAAAACTTCCGATTTGTACTCCAAAAACATACAATACGATTTCTCTTTTATTCTTCTTTGATTTTACATATTTCCCTCCACTTGTTACCAGAGTTTTTCTGCCACCACAAAGCACACACAGCTGCAAGTGATGTAACTATGACGTCTACTCCAAATTGGTCTATATGGTTAAATAATACCTTGCTCTAAAAGCCACATGTGGGCCACTTAAGGGCCAACAGCCCTTTACAGAACTCATACAATAACAATATCGGTTTTGGTTCAGTTATGACTAAAAAGAAATGGACCAGATTTGGTGGGGACCCTCCTTTACCATGATGGACCCCTTTTCTGATCAGGGTCCTGTTACAGCGGCTCTGCATCATACACACACACGCACAGAGAGAGAGGTAGAGAGAGAGACAACCTAGTATTAGTGGAATGCTGGTTATTAATTATTTTCATCTGAATTTGCACTGCTTTTATGTGTCTTTTCAGCTGTGAATATTGACCACTCTTCACTATAACAAAGCCTATTGATTTTACTGACATTACTAAAGCCAACAACATTCTGTTGACACCAACTCACATAAAACCCAGGCAGGCACATAAAACACAAACACAAAAAGATAAATGCAGGTACACACAAATTTCAAGATTTATTATTATTATAATTTTTTTTCTAAAAGCTGACACACTAAATTACAATGATGTTCAGCTGTTTATGAAAAATTTGTGAATATTTATTATTAATGTGTAAGGTAAACATTATCACTATGACAATAAAGGAGGACCTAAAGCCATAAACCAAACTACAAATGGAATGGATTTGAGTCAGTAAGCAGTCAACCAGCAACCACTGAAAAAAAAAAAATTTTTGAATGGACATATTGAACATAGAGAAATACTGGGAAGCTCTAGATCCAGGAACCCTATACCATACATGTCAGATGCAAAAGCCTGTATGTCCATCTGACATTTTTTCTTTTAAATTTTCATGTCAGACACAAAAAAAACATTAAACAGACAAATACAATTCTTCATGCGTTAACGCGAGACTCTTATCGCGCGATAAAAAAAAATATCGCCGTTAATCTCTTCCCAAAGTTGGGTTATTGGAGTCTATACTACAAGCTATGGTGACTTTCACCTTTAGCGCGGATGTATAGCCGAATTACACCGTAGCCTTAT
>JAUMHQ010000059.1:22349726-22360672 GCA_032361165.1 Enteromius paludinosus
CTGCAGCACTGCAAGTGTGTGCAAACAGGCACCAGCTTGCCCAGCTGAGGCATATCCCTTCCCCACCAGTGCTGAAGAAGTTCGCAGTGGCTTAGACGGGAGCAAGGGAGATTTTAGTGAGGATGATGCCTTAGCCGACAGATGGCTCGCAAGCGTCTGCTCGACTGTAGGCATCATCTTATATCCTTTTTCAGCCCCTCTACATTCCCGTAGTAGTCTGACAACGGGACATATAAACATGCTGAAAAAGTCTTATTCCATGACCGGATTATTTCTGAGTGTAAGTCAGGGAAAAATGGGAGATTTCGGCGCGAGGGAGGTGGGCGAGGTCTCAGAAATCTTTCATCAAGACGGCTGGTCGGGGCATTTGATGGCGGTGCCTCCGGCCAGTCTAAATTCAAGCGCTCCACAGCGCATGTGACAACCTCCAATAGGACAAGGCTGGCCGTCCACACTCACAACATCCACCTCCTCGGAGGAAGAAGAGTGACGTGCAGATAGCGCTCTCTGGGGTGAAGTGGCCGGTGTCAGCGGCGCTTCAGTACCCGGAGAGATGCCTGAAGATCTCTGTGGTTGGGCATGAGATAGGGGGTTAGCCGTCTCAATTCCTTCCATGAGATCGATCTGTGATCCCCACGAGTGCAACCGCCGCTCCGCCTCGGCGACAGCGGGGCCTGCACTGCGAGGAACACTCACAAAAGTCCCCTCCTCAAAGAACGACTTTCGTGACTTCAGAGTGGCCATCGAGAGAGAGTTGTAATACGGACAGTCTCCTCCTCGGAGGGCGGCTGCCGCATGCTCCTCTCCCAAACAGACAACACACAACTGATGTGTATCTTTAGGAGTAAGATGCCAGCCACAAGGAGGAACACACTTTCAAAAAGACTTTGACATTCTAGCTACTTTTCTTTTTTTTTTTTTTTTTTTTTTGACAGACAAGCTGACAGCCACACAGAGAGCGCCTGCTGAAATGAATGAGGCTGGCATGCACTGCTTTGCACATGCTTCTATCCTTCCTGGTCTCGCAACTTCGTTGGACAGTTTACACAGCAGTTTCAGAGCATGGTCACGCTGGAGGAGTTCCCAAAGAGTTCCTAAAAAGGAACACAGCATTAATGTATAGATGAGAAGCAAACAAACAAAATTATATATTATTTGTATCATTACATTTTTTTTTATTTTTCATGGTTACGTTGGAGATCCTATCTGTAAACAGGAATTACGGGACTTATGAGGGTTAAAGCAATGCACATGAAAAATAATAAAAAAAAATTTGCATCAAAATGTGACTCCAAAGGGTCCTGATAAAGCATGAATGTGTGATGAGTTGGAAGTGAGAATGTGTTGATGCCTTTCCTGAAGAGGGAGGGTTAAAATACCAGTTTCCTATCTCATCTCACTCTAAGGTAGCCAATTTCAATTAATCTGTCACAAGATTGCATTTAGCACTACTAATAATTCAAATGTCCACTAGAATTCACTAGTCATACTAAAATAATTGGTGTACCAATAGTAATTAGCTAAGACATAAAACTTATTAAACACCTGTGCACAAACAGCAGGCCATTGATAATGAAGTAGTAAAAATGCTGGAAAGGCTATTATTCAGGCATCTGCAACATAATGGACTGCATCTGTTTTCAGATACCAAAAAAGGATGGGAGTTTAGATTTTGTGTTGTATATAGAGCTTTAAATTCAAAGACCCCAACTGAAGGATTCCCAATATCACAAGTCCAAGATATTCTTATGTCCCAGAGAATGGTGAATTAAAGGTTGTTTTAAAAAATGGCCCAACTAGCAAGACTAAAATTAGAAAGCTTGTCAGGAGTAGGAATAATTAACTGTGGAAATCCAGTGGAGTAAAACCAATAAAAAGACATTGCTACCAATTTTTGACTAAAAAGACTGATGAGAAAAAAAGGTATAACAGACCTAACCGTAAACCAAACCAAACTAAGGTTTGTTGCTTTGCCAAATAAAGCCTTATTTTGTTACCATTCAAATTCATGTGCAGAGAGTGTAATCATGGTCGGCAGATCAGGGTCAAAACAACAGCAAACAGGATAACAAAGACGAGGCAAAAGACAAAGTCGGGGTACACAGGTGATGGGTCAAAGAGGCAGGCAGCTATCATACAGAAAACAGAAAGAAAACAGATCAAAACACGGAGGGAGCAAACACAGAAAACATGCTTAGAATTGGACACAGAGGTAAGTCACAAAACTCCTCAACCAGTAAGACAAACAAACGATGGCCAAGAAGTCCACCTGGGGGGCGCAGAGGGAGGAGATGCCCTCAAGGGCAGATCAAATGGAGGAGATGTCCTCCAGGGCGGACCAGACGAAGGAGACGGCCTCCAGGGTGGAGCAGATGGTGGCGAAGCCCATCTGGGTGGCGCAGAGGGAGGAGACGCCCTCCAGGGTGGGGCAGGCAGAGGACACGCCCTGCAGGGGGGATCAAATGGAGGAGATGTCCTACAGGGCGGACCAGATGGTGGTGAAGCCCACCTGGGCTGAACAGACGGAGGATAAGCCCTCTAGGGCAGGGCAGACGGAGGAAAGGACCCTCCAGGGAGGAGCAGACAGCGGAGATGCCCTCCTGGGCCGTCCAGACAACGAGGATGCCCTCCTAGGCCGACCAGACAACGGAGAAGCCCATCTGGGCAGATCAGAGGACCAGACTGCACAAAAGAACAGAGACACATTATTGGTCTGATCGGACCAACTCAGAGGATATGCAGCCACCAGCTGAGGCCCCAGAGAATCCACGACCAAGGTCGACATCTCTGAGGTACGTGCAGCCACTGGCGGAACCTCAGCGGTCAAGACCAACAATTCAGACAGTTCCTCGAACCGTGATTTGGGGCTAGGACCCGACATGTGCGGACTGTAAAACGCGAGGATTTCTGTTGGCTCTCCTGACTGTGCAACCGAGACCAACATTTCAGGTGGTTCCTCGAACCGAGATTCAGGGCTAGGACCTGGAACCTTTAGGCTTTCTGACAGCGCCTCTGGCCATGAAACCGAGACCGACAGTGTATAACACGGCTCCTTGAACCATGATACGGGATAGGCACCCGACTGATGCAGACTGGGAACCGCAAGGATTTCTGACAGCTCTCCTGGCTGTGAAACTGGAACCGACAGGGTATAAAACGGCTCCTCGGACCGTGATACGGGCTCAGAACTGAGTAACGGCTGTGCTTCTCCTGGATGGGGATCTGTAACTGGCCGAGGAAAAGGAAGTTTGAAGCTTCTGGACGAAGCCAATGGAGGGTCCGTTAATTTTGAAAATAATCTTATAGGCCTGTAAGTGAAACCAGCGTCCACAATGACGTCACCCTCCATGCCAGGAACAACGGGCATGGCATCTAGGGGGGAGGAGGACTTGGGCCTCAGAGGCCTCGTTGACTGAGACTTGGATACAGCTGCCATTTTGCGGGAAGTTTCGGGTGTTGACACCAAATGACCTCCACACTGTGCTGGTTATTTAAACGGAGTTCTACGAAACGCAAAACGAGAGCCGGGCATCTGACGGTAGTCTCCTGACTCTTTGTGCACGACCTCGGGTACGGTGGCCATCTTGTGAGCAAACTCGGTAATAGAGGTAATCTAGCGCGATGGCTGTGACAATACATTATCACGAGCTCATACCCATCCCATGCATGTATATAACGCCACCTCCCAGCGCAAGCTAATGGTGTCTGGGAGATCTATAGGGCGATGATAGCTGGCGCCAACACGGAACGCGGTGATCAGTGCCTTTTCACTGAAATCCGTAGTTTTAGACAGTTCATAGAATTCTGTGGCGTACGTGAAGAAGGGCAGATCCCTCAGCACGAGAGCACTGAATTGGGCTGCAAAACCCATACCCGGGGCTGGTTGTTCCTCAGATTAAACTAAACTCTGGTCGGCAGATCAGGGTCAAAACCACTACAAACAGGATAATGGAGACAAGGCAAAACACAAAGTCAGGGTACACAGGTGATGGTTCAAAGAGGAAGGCAGCTATCATACAGAAAACAAAAGAAAACACAGATCAAAACACGCAGGGAGCAAACACAGAAAACACGCTTAGAATTGGACACCGATGTAATCACAAAACTTCGCAACCAGTAAGACAAACAGACTTCTATTTATACAGGGAATAATGAGGGGATGGTTAGTGTATGATGAGAACCAGCTATGAGGGGAGAGGTGCATTGGGAAATGGAGTCAGGTACATGAATGGGAACACAGAGAGTGAAGTCCAGACGAGAGTGGCCTCTCGTGGAGAGAAGCGGCAATGCCGGCAGAGCGTGTGACAAATATAGCTAGAATACAAATAACATTGACTGGCCTAACCTAAATCAAATACTCCTAAGCATGTCTTCAGGATCATTAGAAAATCAAATTTTGGAGGTGCTCCTATCAGTGTAGACCGGAGAAAAACTGTGTTATTTGCAAGTTTGTCCTCCGGAATTAATAACAACTGGGGGAAAAAATTAATAAAAGAAATTGAGTGGGAGAGTTTAGCTGATGCAGTTGACACAGTGGGGTCTGAACATCGCACTGTGAACGAATTAAAAATGAAATGGTACGATGTAAAGGTGCAGGTTAAGAGGAATAAGAATAGCGTTGCACCTTCAAAGTGTGGATCGAACAGGCGGGGGAACAGGGGATGCTGAAGAAAAGATACAGAAAATCACTGTGATCCCTAAAAATGCGTTCCCTGGAGCAAGCTGCCAGTCTCTAAAATAATTTGAATGTGATAGCGCACTTTTATTATAGTGAGGTTTAATGTTGAAACATTTTTATATGCATGGATTAATTTAGTATGTAGGCTACATTGATTTTATATTAGGCAAGTCGTGATGATTTGAAAAGGCATCAGCTCACTTTCTGCCGCTGGTCGTTGCTTTTAAAAAACAAAAACATATAGGTTATTTAACAAACAAAAATAATCATTTTGCCATTACACACAAAACTGAACTATTTTAATAGCTGAAAGAGAAGTAAAGACTGGTCAGAGCAGCAGTATTTCATGTAAGGTTAAAATTGGTGTAGGCCTCCTATGTAAATACGATTATGCTTGCTGCGATTATGAGAATAATTACATTATTATAATCGAAGTATTGCGTTTACATGAGGTAAAGTTTAATCGTTAATTTTTGTGCGTACGCAGCATTGAATCATGAGGCCCCAGGCCTTTACGACTACCCCTATAAAGCTGCAGATGGATCTAACCCAGCCTGGTGCCTCTTGTGCTTCCCGGAGTAGTTTGATGGATCTCCCATAAAGTGCCGGGACTTCCTCCTCCAGTGCTTGCTCTTTGTGGAACAGCAGCTGGCTCTCTACCCCACCGACGGGAGCCACATAGCCTTTGTCTTTTCCCTGCTTACCAGCAAGGTTCTGGATTGGGCCACGGCAGTTTGGCGGCCTGACTGATCAACCGTCCCCATGTTCGAGGCCATCCTCATGACCTTCCAGGAGGTGTTCAAGCACTCCAGTGATGGCAGCCAAGAGGGAGGGATATTATTTTTAAATATTACTGTCCAAAAATATATACTTATCCCAATCCCTACCCCTAAACCTACTCCTACCCAAAATTCATGTCTAAAATCAGTAAGAAATGATAGCTGATTAATAAGGTTGTAGAAGCACCTAACCCTGATCATAAGCCTAAAACAGATATTTCCAGAAAAAATATTCCCCAATTCTGATTAGTTGATTAGAATGTTGTCCCAGGAGCAGCAAAGATGTTGATCCAGGAACATCTTGTAGTTGTTGAAATCACGCTCACCCTCCTGTGACTACCATGACCAAGCATCAGACCAGTCATTTGCAGTGGATGCTCAAGGCCTTGGAGGCTTTCCAGAACTTAAAAAAGATGCTTCACATCCACGCCCATTCTCCGTAATCCTGATCCTGGGAAACCTTTATCATCGAAGGTATGAGGGTGGGGGCCATCCTCTCGCAACGCCACAAATCACTGCCCAAGATGATATATGATAAGGACAAACAGGAAATAACAAAACGAAACCAAAACGAGCTAGTGACAGAAAACACAGACATGGGCGTGACAGCCTCTGTGCTTCCGTGCGTGAACTTGTGACATTTGCTTTAATTATATAATATATTTGATTATGTTGGCACTGCCAAGATAAGACATGATAAATCCTGGATATTAAACTAGGATCAAAGAAGTAAAAAGCATTTATCTTTCCAGAGATTCCAAAGCATGTATTAAACCAACTTTTTAACAGATCAGGGCAATGTTTTATTTGATATTATTTACATTTTTTATATTTTATTTTATTACATTTGGGGGAGTGGGGGGGATTAATTGGTTTATGTTTTGAATTGATCATTGTCGGGTTGCGGGGTCTGCATGTTTTTCAACAGCTGATATATTCTGTCCTAGTATGTTCTTTACAATGGAAAATGGTCAGACATTGTCAATTTAAAAAATATTATATAGCCATTGTCTTGTTGATCCATGATTTGTATGTTTTCAAACAACTTTAAAGCATAATCAATGTTTTAACAAACAAACATAATAATTTTCATTATTTGACAATTACAACTTAAGCAAAAAGTGTGTATGTGTGTGTGTGTGTGTGTGTGTGTGTGTGTGTTACATTTCTAAACGTAAGCTTTTGTGATATTACAATGCTTCTTTTCATCATCAACCTGGAATTCACTTCTGTCATATATGGGTCACTGAAGTTACAAAGTTGAATTGAGGGAGCCACATAGCCTTTAGCTTTTCCCTGCTTACCAGCAAGGTTCTAGATTGAGCCACGGCAGTTTGGCGGCCTGACTGATCAACCGTCCCCATGTTCGAGGCCATTCTCACCACCTTCCAGGAGGTGTTCAAGCACTCCAGTGATGGCAGCCAAGAGGGAGTGATATTATTTTTAAATATTACTGTCCAAAAATATATACTTATCCCAATCCCTAACCCTAAACCTACCCCTACCCAAAATTCATGTCTAAAATCAGTAAGAAATGATAGCTGATTAATAAGGTTGTAGAAGCACCTTACCCTGATCATAAGCCTAAAACAGATATTTCCTGAAAAAATATTCCCCAATTCTGATTAGTTGATTAGAATGTTGTCCCAGGAGCAGCAAAGATGTTGATCCAGGAACATCTTGTAGTTGTTGAAATCACGCTCACCCTCCTGTGACTACCATGACCAAGCATCAGACCAGTCATTTGCAGTGGATGCTCAAGGCCTTGGAGGCTTTCCAGAACTTAAAAAAGATGCTTCACATCCACGCCCATTCTCCGTAATCCTGATCCTGGGAAACCTTTATCATCGAAGGTATGAGGGTGGGGGCCATCCTCTCGCAACGCCACAAATCACTGCCCAAGATGATATATGATAAGGACAAACAGGAAATAACAAAACGAAACCAAAACGAGCTAGTGACAGAAAACACAGACATGGGCGTGACAGCCTCTGTGCTTCCGTGCGTGAACTTGTGACATTTGCTTTAATTATATAATATATTTGATTATGTTGGCACTGCCAAGATAAGACATGATAAATCCTGGATATTAAACTAGGATCAAAGAAGTAAAAAGCATTTATCTTTCCAGAGATTCCAAAGCATGTATTAAACCAACTTTTTAACAGATCAGGGCAATGTTTTATTTGATATTATTTACATTTTTTATATTTTATTTTATTACATTTGGGGGAGTGGGGGGGATTAATTGGTTTATGTTTTGAATTGATCATTGTCGGGTTGCGGGGTCTGCATGTTTTTCAACAGCTGATATATTCTGTCCTAGTATGTTCTTTACAATGGAAAATGGTCAGACATTGTCAATTTAAAAAATATTATATAGCCATTGTCTTGTTGATCCATGATTTGTATGTTTTCAAACAACTTTAAAGCATAATCAATGTTTTAACAAACAAACATAATAATTTTCATTATTTGACAATTACAACTTAAGCAAAAAGTGTGTATGTGTGTGTGTGTGTGTGTGTGTGTGTGTGTGTTACATTTCTAAACGTAAGCTTTTGTGATATTACAATGCTTCTTTTCATCATCAACCTGGAATTCACTTCTGTCATATATGGGTCACTGAAGTTACAAAGTTGAATTGAGTGTGCTTGAATGTGTGTTTTACTGGAAACTGCTTTTAAGTCTTATGTGTTGTAGGGTAAAATCAGGGTATAGAACCTGAAAGTACTTCTTTCAGAAAATGATTGCAGTAAACATTGTCCCTAAAGAAGACTGAAAACATAAAGGTTGAAAAAACAGCTGACAATAGAAAGCACATATTGGTTTTGAAGAACCATTCCGTTAACAAATTGAAAGTTACAAAATAATAACATTTTCAGGTGTGTGTGTACATTGTGGCTAGCAGAAGGCATTTGCCTTAGCAGGAGAATAATAATAATATTAATAATAAAATGCAATGTTTTTATTAGTATTAAATTTATTATTATTATGATTATAATTTTTTTTTTAATGAATAGTTTTAGTTATGTTTCCTTTCACATAAGGATTGTTTCAAAACACATTACAATGATTTGCATGGTATTTCAGTGTTGTTGTTAAATCACCCATATCATAAATATTTCTTAGACCTGGCCTATTACTAAAATTAAAACCAAAACAGTTATTTAAAGTAAATGGGTGCCTTTTGGAGGACCCCTGTGTTTCTTCCTTTTACAGTTGTCTGGCAGAAATAATGGGTGGTTGCAAAATAAATGGTCACATGACAGTAAAAGTGTACAGTTGGCAAGATACAATGTGCGGGTCAATTTACCCCACTCTCCCTTCAACTCAACTACTAGGCATGTCCAGATGTCAGACAAAATTCTCACTTCAAGTTGAACTCAAAAGTTGGCAGCCCTGCAGTACAGAGATGTACTTAAGAGGCGAGGAGCTCTGGTTTGAATCCCATGTAGCTATGGTTTGACAAAACACTTCAAATCTGCATAACAGTAATTTGAAATTACATGGTTGCATCAACAAATGCTTTAATATATCAGTTTTGGGGTTCACATATTGAACCTATGTTTTAGCGCCACTTAGTGGATATTTCTCTTTGAAACTATGGCAAAACGTGCAGTAAGGCACATAAAATCGCTGTTGCACAAAAAGTGCACAGAGTTATCTATTTTTATGAGACCAGCTGGCCTCACTTTTTAATAAAAGCTGCACTTACTAGTGATATGGAAAGCTTTGAATCAACTGAAACAGTTGCTTCACAAAGTTCAAAGTGCTCAAACACAACATGCTAGTGACGCCTGCTGGTAAATGCAACAAAAACCCAGGCTAAAACATAAATAAAAAACACCTTTTAAAATCTCATTGTAAATGTTTTACTGAAAGTATAATACAAATGCAATAAAAATAATAAAATATCATTAAATATGAAGTGTTTGTATAATATATGGTATTTTATGTATCATCTGTGTTTCTAATGTATTTTTTGTGTGATGTAACTTTTTGTAAGAAATTATTATTATTTTGTAATAACTGTGAAAAAGGAGGAATGATTATTCTAGTATTGTACATTAATAAGAATGTTCTGCCAAAACTGTTCTGCCCATACTACCAATTATACATACAATTAGACATAGAGAAGAACAGAACAACTGGAAATAAATGTAATTAATAATAACAGAGCAGATGTTAGAGGGTTGGAACGGGGGGATAGGGCTTCAAGAACTCTTCTTTATAAAAATGCAAAATGTGCTTTAATTAGAGCTTGTTTCACTTCACTGAAAGACATGAATGCTTTTGTTTCTTTCTTTTTTTTTATTATTTTATTTATTTTATTTTTATGGAAAGAAAATAAATTGAAAGGAAAGGATGTGTGGAGGATGCTTATAACTGCCTTTAATACAGAATTGTTTTGAGCACGAAATTATGATGCTTAATGTATTGATGGATTATTTTGTTTATTTTACCTAATGTTACCTATATACTGTATATACCTAATTACATATACCTAAACTGAATGCCGAACAGCAAAGAAGTTGCCCAGACAACACAAATAGATCTGCAAAATGTCTGTTAAAGGGACCATTAACTGAAACCCATGTTTCCTTCATCTTTTTACAAATAAGATGTCATTGTTCTATAAAAAAATATCCTGTAAGTTTCAGAACTCAACACCTTATATTGAAGCTAGTCAGCTGAAATGACAGCTTGTGAAATGTACCACTCTATGATGAAATTGTGCAGCTAAACACCACCTAAACAGAAGACGATCAACATCGGCTTCTACATCGCTGCCTGTTTAGCCCCACCCACTGATTAACACAGAAAGGCAAATACACAGGTCTAAAGCAAATAAAAAAGATCGCACAGAAGACAACAAGACGCTGTGCAATGCCAAGATGCCTTCTTCTGATCTCATCATACGAAAGAGTGAGTGGATGAACTTTATTTTTAAGTTCCAGACCGCATCAGTAAAAACTTTGTTCATTCAATTTTACCACTGGTTCATTTACAAACAAGGCAAAATGCAATGTGGCATTTTCAGAAAGATTAAACCTAAAAGACTTTTTTGCTGATCCTATTTTGGATCCGAGTTTGTTTTTTATGTGATCACTGTTGCTTTGTCTGTTAAACAGATTGATTGAACTCCAAGCCCTAGTGAATTGAACCCTAGCGAGGGCAGGGCTCGGCAAAGAAAGAAAGAAAGAAAGACCTCTGCGGAGGTAGGGTGGGAAGCCTCTGCAGAGGCGTTTTTTAAATTATTTTACATTTTTTTAAACGTTGGTGAGAGGAGAGGGCTTTTGGGAAGGTGGGACAACCTTAACGCCCAGCTGGAGCTGCCAGATAAAGACTGTTGATGGCACTCCAGCTCTCTAAGAACTCTATGTGTTTTTGTGTCTGTTTTCACATCCAGACTCCATTTCCCAGAATACACCTCTCCCCCACAGCTGTTGCTAGTCAGGTTCAATCATTCAATCAGTATCACCTGT
>JAUMHQ010000059.1:22406313-22422796 GCA_032361165.1 Enteromius paludinosus
ATAAAGAAACAAGTAGATCGAATTTGTTTTAAATAAAAAGACAGATCAAATAGAATTAGAATAGAGTGCTACAGCTTGAGGGTCAAATAAAGATGGAAGAGAATATATCTTATCTAATGTCTTATATCTTAACTGTTTTCATGAAACTTCTTGCAATTCTGACAACACATACAATTTATGGTCGTATATTTAGATTTGTGTTCAATACATACAAGAAAATCACTTTTCTTAAGTTTGCAAGGCATAATATTACAATTTCAGGTGACAAATGAACATGAGCATAATAAACTGAAAATACAACACTGACGCCTATTGGGCGTTTGCACAACTGACCCAAGTGTTAGGCATTCTTTACACTAGGGGTCTTCAACCTTGCTCCCGAAGAGCAACCTTCTTACAAACCTCAGACAAAAATGGTTTTGGAGAATATAGAATTATTTTTTTTCTTGAATCATTTTATTTAATTTTGTTAATTTTTATATATACATATATTGTAAGTTAATTGTACTGCTGAACTGTGCATAAATGTAAACATCTGAGAAACCACAGACAGTTGTCTGTACTTTTAGGTAGTAAGGTTAGTTAATATAATGCTTTTAATACGTATCCTTTAAATTGACATTTTAATGGTATTTTTGTTTCGTACCCATCCACACTAACTAGACTGTCTCATTCAAGCGTTAATACTGAACAGAGCAGGATGGAAACCTTTTTTGAGCAATGATGATTGGGCACTTTTCCGTTGTCTATGGGTAGCAAATTTCTATCTGGATCATTTAGATCAGTCCTAGGCCCTGTATCTCATCTGGTTGGCCCTTTATGGCAACATTTCCTAAAGTTGTCCAGCAACATTGCTCAAAAAGTTCCTCTGCCTTAGAAGGAACGGTCTAGGGAAGATGCGTCCTCATACATGCAGCCTTCCATTTCGGAAGCGCCCATAAAGTATTTTCATGGTGATAAGAGCACAATGCATCCGCCAAAAAACAAAAGAAGAAGAATAAGAGCACAGTGTACAGTAGGTGGCGGTATGTGCTTAAGACACCAATCTGCTATTAGACCCGAAGAAGAGGAAGGAAAGCTTTCTGCACAAGTCACAATTAGAAATACAGAACCTTTAGGTGAGAGTAAACCGGTCTGTAACAAGCCTCTTCAAACACTCTCCCTCTGTTAACATGAAGCATAAGAAAACTGCTCGCAACCAGGCCAGAAAAGGTAACGTTAATTAAGATTTCTTTTCATATAAAGTAAATTGTTCTTTATGTGGGGCCCAATACATAGATTAAGATGCGTTTTATTACGCAGTATTATTTAAAAGTCACAATCCAGGTGTTACATTTGATCAAGCAATTTCAGTGTGTTGTCCACACATAGTGGGAGAATGTTTTTCGCTCATAATGAGGTGGGTGTTTAATGATAAAGTTTGCAACTTTTGAGTTGTGTCCAGTTCAGTATTGTCTATAAAAACATCTGCCAGTGGCTTTGGGGAGAAATGAAACACAGCATCTCTGATAGCATCATGATAGAAGGAATAAGGACAATCTAACAATGATGAGTTCTTGCCATGCTTTGTGTGCACGGTCATGATCACAAAGAGTGTCGATTTTACAACACAAATTGATTGGATTGTTAAAGTTACAGACTGCTAAACAGGCTTCCATGGTTTGCCATTTTCAGAAGTCTTAGTCATCCATTTCACCCATGGTTTGTAAACACTTCTGAACACAACTTACACTACACTAATATACATCCTAGAGAATATAAATATTACATTTTCATTTTGGTGGCGAGTTATCTCTTAAGGAATATACAGTACATCCCAAATTTGCTGTTTAAGGATATGCTTAAAATTGGTGTGTTGCTGCATAAATAAATGTCAAGTTAAATAAAATTAATTTGATGCACAACATTAGCTTTCTAGAAAACCAGAACCCACATGCTTATAATCTTTTTAAATATTTATGCCATAGTTACATTTATACAACTTTATATAGAGAGCTGTTCAATGATATAATTTACAGTTTGCAATGATGTAAACAATCATACAGGTGATATTTGCAATATGGCTTACGAATTAGCAAGACATGAAATACCTACTAATAAGTACATCAGTGCAGTTTCTAAAAGAAATGGACACTAGAGGCACTGAAACTCTGACACCTTTCATTCCTTTTCACACAAATGTACAGAGTTTTGATTAATAAAGCATAATTACTAGGTTTACTCAGTAGCTCACGTGATATGGTGTTGCACTTAGGCTCTGAAATGATGATAAAATGGATCAAATCTGTGTAAAAGGAAGTTGAAATGGCACAGTTGCAGCAACAAAATGCCTTTTGATATTAGTTTTGCGTTTGTTAACATAATCGGTTAAGTGTAGGGCATATTTCCAACATGATCGAGCATTAACTTTTAGCAACAGTCCCTGGATACTTAAATTCTGAACCATCGCAATATGTAACTGAAACAATGTGATAAAAACACAGCAATACTTACCTAACGTCAACGTAATAAAATTGTGCAATGGTTCATGTATTAATGTTTTAGCTCCACATATCATAATGCATCATAATGTGTATTTACTGGATTTGCAAAGATTCATCAAAAGACATTATACTCACTGCTTCTGTAGGCGAGGCTGGATCATGAATGATTTGCGCGAACATAAACGCATTTCAGTTGCTCAGGGGCGCGTTTTCCTTCAGGACCAAATGTAACGTTAATCCTCTGCGTCTTCAGTCACTCAGATGTCGGGAGTAAACCACTCCTGCTATGTTCATTAATACATTCAACAACAAAACACCTCAATCTCTTAGGAGTCTTGCTTGTCTCCGCATCTCGGTCTGATGATGGCTCACTCAGGGTGGGTCAGAGGTAAGACACCAGTTCAGTCTGTGTGACACACTGCTGTCAATCAACTATTTTGAGAGTGGCCTCTGTCTGTGTTTTTTCATCACTGACATGCATTTGAGAATGGCTTGATTTCAGAAGGGGCAACTTATTTTTATTAAATTAAAAGAAAATTACTGGTAGATCTTTAGCATTGTAGGGTGGTTGTGTACACACACTCCCAACACACATTTCAGTCCAAACAGCTTGTAAAAGTGCATGTGGCACCGGATGACCCATTTAATTAAGCATTTTATTATAAAGTGCGGTTTAGGTGTTATTTTAACACCCACACACAAAAATAAAACTTGGTCTGATGATTTTTATTATAAGAAACAGGATTGTTGGGAGGCTGGCTCAGTGAGGGTAAATTATGTTAATGTGTGTGTGTGTGTGTGTGTGTGTGTGTGTGTGTGTTAGCTATAACTGTTGTCTCCATATGAGGTCCAAAAGAGGGTGTGTGTACAGCAGCTCTAAAAATACACAGGAGGTGCTGAGCATATATCGTGTTGCAGCTAAACCAGTGAGATGTACTTCATGTGAGCAGAAAAAGCTTTGCTTTTCTTTTGCAGTTTAGTTTGGAAAAACTAGAAACCTCCAAGCATGGCTGAAACCAGTGTAGATGGAGCCAAAATGACAGGTATAGTCTGACATGTTTAGATGTGGGCTGTTTTTGCTGGTGCTTTTAATGATGTGGTGTGAGCAAAATCTATATCTGCCAGATATAGTGTAACGTTTCACATGGGGTTGTTGACCTTAGTGCTGGTTTGAGCATGAAGTCTAAAGTTCATCTCTTTGTGTGTTTGTGTATTGCATTTTTTGACAAGTGTAATCTTGTTAAATTGTTTTTGTCCTGCCGTTTGTAGTTCATTCATAAGATTCCACTGTAGTATTGATTGTAACAACTTTTTGTAATTATTTTTATATTTGAATTATTTTTATTAAACAAATGTATATTTGATGGTTTGATAATTGGATGTGTTTTTTGTACTGACTAATGATTGTGATACTAATTACGCTGGCCCTGTCAACCTCTTGAGGTCACATCCACATATATGTAACCACTCCCCTTTTATAGTTTGGGTTGAAAATTAGACCTGTTAGAGTATGATCGCATGTCTGTATGTGCATGTAACTTACAGACGACCTTGCCAGTCAAGTGTAATACAATCTGTTCTATGGTTGTGTTATTTTAACCCTTTGTTATTTGCCTCTATGAGTGAATGATTCCCTGTGGCTTTTTACATTCAACATTTGACCTCATTTCAGGACTTTACAGGTAGTTTCGTAGAATAGGAAGTGCACAATGCCAGAAGAGGTAGTATTACCGAACTAAAAACATTTTTGTCAGTTTATTATGTACAATGTCATGTACTAACTTTTTTTTTAAATGGTTGATGCTGATATGTTACAGAGATGGGTGGATATGTGTATATATGTAACCACCCAGTTCTGTAACATATAAGCATTGCCCATTTTATTTTTCAAAAATGAAATATTTGAACGCATTAATAAAAAGCAAACACTATAACCAGGAAGGCACTTAACCCCAATTTTTCAAATATTATTGATGAAATCACAGAGCCATCTGATCCAGCCAAATGATCCAGAAATGTGGTTAATACATCTGTAAAAGTCCATGTGACATCCGTGGCTCAACTTCAGTTTGGAGAACTAGGAGAATACTTATTTTTTGTGCAAAGAAAACAAAAATAACATCATTAACTCAACCATTGTCCCCCGAGTTACATCTTCCGCCATTTTGGAGAGTATCGCAATGCAAAATATGGCTCTTAGATTTCATCAAAAATATCTTGTGTTAAATTTGTGTTCTGAAGATGAACAAATGTTCATGACGGTGAGTAATTAATGACAGAATTTTCATTTTGGAACTAACCCTTTAATCAGGGTACCACAATATCTAAATTTTGCCAGGAATAAAAAGGAACCTGTGCTGTGAGGGATAGAATTACTGTGTGTCAGTAGGTTGTACTGGTTACTGATAGGATCAGATGCCGTTT
The DNA here is from genome assembly GCA_032361165.1 of Enteromius paludinosus. Lineage (NCBI taxonomy): Eukaryota > Metazoa > Chordata > Actinopteri > Cypriniformes > Cyprinidae > Enteromius > Enteromius paludinosus. Next base: position 22,411,221 of record JAUMHQ010000059.1, read on the forward strand.
TCTTACCACTCATTTTGTTGTTTATTTTATCATGTTGTATTTATCATAGTACCTTTTTTTTTAATGGGGTGGGGGAAATCATTAGTGTTCTGAATATGAATAAAAGTCATATGGATTTGAAACTGCATGAGGTTAAGAATTATATGATTTTTCAAGTCTGGGTTAAGTAATACCGTTTTTGTTGTTTTGTTTTTTTTTTCATAAAAATTATTGCTTTTTGGATTGGCTTAGCTAGGTTTTTTTGAAAACCTAATCCGTTTCTAATTCTAAATTCAGCTTTCATAGTACAGTAAGTTTGCATTTAATATAAAATAAACGCTTCTGACAGAGACAGTAGTTTTGAGTGTCTTATTTCTGATTATCTGTATCTTCTCAGACTCTCCAGGTGGAAATACAGCCATTAAGAGTGAAAAAAAGACAGAGAGAAACTCTGTCTTTAGCTGGCTGTTGGTGCTGGCTTTGCTGGGAGCTTGGCTGTCTGTGGGTGTCATGTGGTTTGACCTAGTTGACTACAACAGTGTGGTTGGTAAGTTCTTGTTTTTTTTAAGTTGGTTTTGTTTTTATAAACAGGAAGGTAAACGTCTCAAGTTTTGGTCACAAATAATATTTTTTGAATAAACATATTGTCATATATGATTCGTGCAGATTTCTAGAGTGTTTGCATCAACATTTTTGAAACCCCTATTGACTTTAATGAAGTGGAATGGTCCACATGTGTATGCAAAGCCCACAAAATCCTGCATCAATTGGTAATCTGTAAAATATGTCAAATTGAGAGTGTGCTCTGCTGTGAACAAATGCTGATCAGAATCTTTCTTGATGTTGGCAGTTAACAAAGCTACATCTGTGCAGAATCCAAACATCAAATCTAAAACTTTTTAAGACGTAAATAAAAATGAATATGTCTATGGTAACGGATTAAACTGTAAAATGACTGTAAAACATGATTAAGAGATGAGTCATGAGTATGATTATTTAATGGGGTATTGATTCTTTTGGAATATAGTGGTTTCTCTGGTAACAGCAGTAGCCTACACACAGCAGCGCTGCACTCATAAACACAACTTTATCAGATATCAGACATGTGATGGCCACTTCACTTTCCGCTTGTGATCATGCAATCTTCCTTTAAAAGATCTTGTGATGCATTTTAAAGCAAAGGGGGGGTTTATTTTGACTTCACACATGAAATTGTCTATCTTCATGTACAGTAGCCTAATAACAAATATTTTTCATTTAATCAAGAGTGACTTTCTCTTTTCCTATTGCTGTTTGATTCACTTGTATAATGTAGTCTGCAGCACCAGGTTTGCGGTGCTTTCTCTTTAGAATATCGTGATAATGCATTGAGTCAGTGACATTTCCGTGAACACTCCCTGGACTCGATTGGACTATTTTCATAGTCCGAAAGGCAGAGTCTGGGTAAAAATGTATCCGAGTCCGTGACAAGTATGAGTCTTTTAAAAACTGTACTCGAGACCAGACTCGAGTCCGAGTACTCCAACTCTAGTTGATTCTATTGGGAATCAATAGAAAATCATAAACCAGCATCCCAGCATCAAACATACATAACCAGCATGCTGTTTTTTCAGCAGGGTAAAATAAGCGGCACATGGATTTACGCAGATATTGTACAGAGTCGGTTCATCCTTAATAAAACATTTTTCCAACATTAATAGTCATTAGTAAGCCGTTTATAAATACAGCTGTGAATACCTTGTTCTTGCTTTATACTTATATCTATTACAAAAGAGATTTATAGGCTCAGTTATCTTCCTGACAGAACAAATAAACAACCCAGAGGGATACAGAACTATTCATTTCAATATGCAAATAAATATGAAACCGTACAACTTAGGGATGCTTATTTCGGTTATTTCTCATAACCGACAACAGACGCTCGTTAACCGATTATTAACCGGTTAACTGACAACATTATTTTAAATGAGAATTGAATTCAAAGGATAAGCGCCTGTGACCCGTTAAAAATAATATCAAAGATGGCAACGTCCACAAAACTAAGTCTTACCACTTTCTGACATGACAGGAGTCGAATCGAGGCGCGAGTTCTTTCATCAAACCTTCATTAACCGACAGCAGCTTTGCGTGGAGAGCAGAGCATATGAATCGCGTGCAGAACACAAAACTGACGAGAGCGGCTCCAGCGGGAAGCTGACGAGATCTAGTAAAACTTTCAGATGGCACGCAGCTCATTTCTCCATCACTAGAAGTTACCCAAAACACACATAAAAACACATAACACCCGCTAGAAGCACGTTTGTGCAGCAGAGCGCGCATTCCTGTTCCGTTCACACAGCGCATGTGTTCCGCGAACGCGGTTACGAGTCCTGAACATTTCCCGGTGAGTTCCGTTACAGAACTCGGTTGTCACTCCCTGTACTCAACAACTGTATTCTGCTGCTGTGTGAATGTGGCCGGCCAATAAAATGCGGAAAAAAAATTTTTGTCAACACAATTTTATATAGGCTATGAGTAGGTAAAATACTGAAATAAATAAATAAAATGACCTTTAAACCGTTTAACTGGTTGTATTAATCGGTTAAACTTCAAATCGATTGGTTAACGGTTAAACGGTTAAAATGAGCATCCCTAGTACAACTGTTCACTTGAATGATTTATCATGAAATTGCATGAAAGGTTTAAAAAGTTTATTAATAAAGTATCTGAAAAAAGATTTACTCTATGAACAATACATTAAATTACATAAATAAAAGACAAAATGAATAACAAATGAATAAATAAAAATAAGATTATGGAACAAAAACTAACATATGATCCAATGCCAGAAGTCTCAAGTCAAGTGAATAAATCATCTTATAAAAGGCATCCAATACTGACTTGCGGAAAAGGGAAATAACCAATGACATTTGAGATTACTAACTAAAACAGATAACTAAAACAGCAAGCCTCGCCCCACGACTGACAAAAATAAACATGTTCACGCGAGCAGGCAGAGAAGATCGAGTGCTAGAATAATCGCGTACAGATGACATATCATGCGCCCGTTTCATGTACGTTAGATCTGTTTTCCTTTCGTGGAAATGATTTACCGCGCGCCAGCATCAGTGGTGCACTCACTTATTAAATGGCATAGATTTGGTGCCATAGATTTGTTGGATTTTTCGTTAAGGCACGGCACCGAAATGAGGCACCGAAATCCGCGCTTTGATTCGGTTCGGTACATTCGGTTACTTAGGTACCGGTGCCTTACTGGTACCGGTTTCGGTACCCAACCCTATATTTGAGTTAATGATTCTAATTTGACTTTTTTATACAGTTGTTGTAAAATAATACTTTTGTTTTTTTTTATTCAGAAAAAATATTAATGGACATTTTCAAAAATAATTACTTTGGAAAGATTTAGAAATGTTCTCATGCATTGAGCGGAAAGACTAAATAATTATTTTATTTACTTTTGTTTTTGTTATTTTAATTACATGCATGTTACATGAATCAGACACTTCTGTTGATCGCAGAGTGTGTAAATAAATACAGTACTTCATTGATTACCATGTTTTGCAGCTTGGTTGATAAAAAATTTCTATTAACTTCTCACAGACAGAACTTGGGAATAAGCTATGGAAATCTAGGGAGAAGCTAGAACTCTTACAAGGGTTAAGATTGTTTGAAGGTAACATGCTAACATTGCTGCTGAAGAACTGCTAACTTCAATAAATTCTTCTCCCCACAAGAACTTTGGTCAAGCTTACTTATTTGATGTATTAGAGACATCTAATACACTGGCAAGCCACCCAAACCACTCAGTTAATATAGCAAAATCTAACATAGCTGTCTGTCATAAAATTTATCATAACAATATGCAATATATGTATGGTTTCATTCAAATCAGTCTTTGGTTTACTGATTAATTTGTAAGGGATAAACAGTTTACTCATTAGGAATTTGTTTCGACCAAACCAGAGCTGTATACTGTTAAGTCACGCTCAGTGTGAATAGGTGAATGGTTCATTGTGGGTGTACAAGACCAACAAAAGCACAAACAAAACAAAAAAATTTCGATTGGAAATGCATTTGGTTTACTGTGTTGGACCTTCTTTTCTCTGCATTTTTAATTGCTCATTTCATTTCAAGTAATTTATTTTGTCTTTGCTCGATGAAAGGTGCTCTTGGAGGAGTATATGATGCTGATGGCGATGGAGACTTTGATGTTGAAGATGCCAAAGTTTTGTTGGGTGAGTGAGACTTGCCTGTGTGTGGGGATTTTTCTGGCCTGACTGACTGAAGTGACCACGCATTCAAAAGTGTCAACTCTTTCTGTCTCTCTTTTTTTGTCTGCCTTATGTATTTATTTATTTATACACGCAAAGATGTTCGGACTGATGAGATGAGAAAGTGGTATAAACAAGCTTTTCCTGTGCCACTAAAGTGTGAGAATGAATCATGAACATGGTTGTACACTCACAGACTATGTCTCAAATGCAGAAGTGTCTGCATTTGAGGCTTCCTGTCATTTGATGGTGTTAGCAAATACGTAGCTTGAAACTATTTGGTTGAGTCTGGCATCTCATAACTCGTATAATAAACGTATAATTCTTATAATTACTTATAACTTATAATTCTGACACATTTAGAATTATTACTGGGATTTGGTGGGGCAGATTTTTTACCAAATTTTTAAAATTAAGTATTTTATTATGAATGTAGAGACAGATTGGTCTGTTTATTGACAGTAAATAATTTAAACTAAAGCTGCACATGAACATATTGCTTTCTACTGTGAATTCATATTGCAGTGTTAAGTGACTCCACAAATTAATTTGCTTAAATACTTCATTTGAATTATATGTTACAATCTGTGGATAAAATCAAGTTTTATTCATCCTTCTATAAGTGTGCTTATATGCATTTCTATTTATCGGTATCATTCATTTAACTTTCTTCCCTTCAGAAAATGCTACTGTGGCTACTAAGGAAAAAACTTTAAGAAAGAATATCACAACTGAGGGAGACAGTATCCAAGCAGACCATTCCAAGCTTACATGTAAAGACATTTTTGTGGCTGTCACGTGTACCTATGCTGTGTGTTTGACAGTTGTGTTTGCTTGCACTGAGAAAGCTGCAAAAGAATGTAACTTTTCTGTTACACTGGCATCTTAATAACTACTATTGATTTTGTATTTAATCATATGTAAGTGATATGTAATTGTTTGGGAAGGCTGAATGTCAAAAAACCGTTATATTCAGGTGTGCCATATTATTAGGCAAGTTTTCTTTTTCCAGATAAAATTAGCCTAGAAAGAGATTAAACTCAGACTAGTTATTAAAAGTAAAAAGTTATGAAATGCCCTTTAGAAGGATGAAAAACTAATGCAATAATAGAATTAGCAAAGTTAAGAAATGACCACTCAGTCCACGCAGTAAAATGCTCACTGGGTCAGCAGAGTCAAAAGCAAAAACAGGTGGAGAAGAAAAGACATCTTAACCTAAAAAGAATTAATGTCAAGAATTGGGTCAGAAAACATTGAGAACAACATCACATCCTCTTGAAACACCGTTCGAAGAATTGATCTTCTAGAATCTAGCAGTAAGTTTGGGGAGCTCATTTTTAATCCATCTCCTATCCTGAAATGTCTGTCTTGTGCAGTTAACGTTGTCTCTCTACCTGTTTTTGCTTTTGACTGTGCTGACCCAGTGAGCATTTTACTGCCCAGTGGTCATTTCTTAACTTTGCTAATTCTATTATTGCATTAGTTTTGCATCCTTCTAATGGGCATTTAAGTTTTTACTTTTAGTCTGAGTTTAATCTGTTTCTAGGCTAATTTTATCTGGAAAAAAAGAAAACTTGCCTAATAATATGGCACACCTGAATATAAGGAGTTGTTGACTTTCAGCCTTCCCAAACAATTACAAATCACTTATATGTGATTTAAATACAAAATCAATAGTAGTTATTATGATTGATTGGGTTTGGGACTGGTAAAAATTTTAACTTGCATAATAATTTGTAACGCAGTGTATTCTGAGTTTTCTCTTGGCACCTGAAGTGAATTCATGAGTTTATATGGTTGAAAATAAACTTTTCAATTTGACAAATGAATGGGTATTTAAGGAGAAAAAAAAAATATATATATTTTTTTTTAAATATTATGTAAAATTAACTTTTGAATAACTATCATTGTTTTGATTGATTAAACGGTCGATTGATCGATTTATTGATTGATTAAAAAGCATCTTGTAAATAGATTAAGAAAAGCTATTAAAATTATTTATCAATGTATTATTGTTACATTTAGCTACATTTTTAAACAAATTCATAAACTTGGATTAAAACTATTCGTCAATATTGAAAAGTTTTTTCACATTTATTTTTTAATTAATATAATGAAAATGTATGTTATTGGGGATTGACACTTTCATTTAAATTTAGTTTTAAGTGGCACTGCTTGTCCTCCATATAATGGTTGTCTGATGCATCACTTTGTAGATCCCTGCATGGTGCAGCCTGTGTTGCAACATTTTTATAGAGAAAGTCTGGTGTGTGTAATGCAATGCGCTTCAACATTATTAGCCTTTACTAATACATTGTATCATGTACTTTGTACACACACAAAAATGAAAAAACCTTTGTAGCCTACCTGCAACTTAAGTGTTTCCTTATAAGAACACAAGCTTTTCTCCAAACTGATGTGTAAACCCCTGACAGTCCATGAGTTGTGTTTTTAAACCTTAATATACTAAGGTTTAAAAACCATCACCCTGGCTTACCAGGCTCAGTGTGTGCCCTTTCCCCACAGTGTACGCGCTCACTCAACTCGAAGTGTAGCGTCGTCCTGGACGTTGGCTCGTGGTGCCTCGCTTGTTGACATTTGTAGACCTGCGGGTTGGGCGAACCCCTAACACGTTCGCTAGATTCTATAGCCTTCGCGTGGAACCGGTTTCTGCCCGTGTTCTCACCTCTAACAGAGCTGAAGGACCGGAGTAGGACCTGTTCAGTCGGCTTGGTATCCTTCTCCAGTAATACTTGATTAAGTAGAAACTGTGAGTCCTCCGATCCCCTCGGTAGTCGGATGTTGCGGAGCATCTGGCGCCAGGCCTTTTAGGCGATGTATCCTTGAGAGCCGCTAGAGGACTAGGGAGTCCATGAGTGTAACCAAAACAGAGCTTCTCAAGTAGCATAGGTAAGAATTACCTCCCCAGTTCTGAGAGTACAATCTCTTCTATATTCCATATGCATTAAATCCATTCATGATATATGTGAGATCGGTCTTACTCTTCCAAGAGAAATGACTTCCGCACTATTTGGACGTCCCAGTGTCCAGTTACTTATAGTGCGGTACTGGTCCATGTGCAGAGTCGGCCTTCCTACAGACCAAACACAGGGGGTTGGTGACTCTCACATGGGGCTGGAAGGGACAGTCTCTATGGCGCTTTGGTAGGGATCCCTATTCGTCGGTCACCGACGTGACGTCGAAGTGACCGCCTGAAAGGGAACGTCTCGGTTACATATTGTAACCCTCGTTCCCTGAAAAAGTAACACCGGCTCGGCTCCTCAGCGAAAAACTAATGAACGCTGGATCTGCTGACCTACTTATACTCGCAAGGCGATTAGGTTCAGCTGATACTAATCAGCGTGTGCCAATGAAAATCATTGCCGTGTCTGAATACACGCAGAGTTTGTTTGGCATCTCGTAGCGAGATTCCTATTCGTAGGTCACCGACGTGACGTCTCCGTTCCTTCTTCAGGGAACGAGGGTTACAATACGTAACCGAGACGTTTTTGTCAAATTGCTGTTAAATTGCATGTGCAAGTTGTTGCTCTGAATTGACACTATAAACCGATAGTGGATTTTACCAATAACTGATAATAACTGATCAATCAACCAATAGTTTTTTACATGGATACTGAATAAAAAGAAGCACAATGCATCATGAAAAAATAGTTCATAAAAAAAAAAAAGAAAAAGGTATCTGACCGTTAAAATGTACTTTACTTTTTATGTACTATACTATTTAGTGAAAACAGAAACATGCTATATTAGAGCATGTCTCTTTAAATGCAAATCCCTCCACTTTTCCAGAATAGCAGCAAAGCAAAGGGTAGAAAAAAATTTGTCTTATGTCTTATGCATAACACAAGGACATCTTCTTCACTTTAAGGAACTTAAATTCTTATGTCCAAAGTACACCTTTTAAACAGCATTCTGGATTCTGGTAATTAGAGAGCATATAAAGAATATGTAAATAATGATATATTATGAATGGAGTACGTATCTGGGACGTTCTTGGTTGTCTTGTTACATTAGGAGGACGTAATATTGTTACGTTGTGTGTTAGCAGGGTATATACAATTTCATTGTCTAAACTGACATCTGAAGCCTCACATGTCAAAGTCAACAGCTGGAGGCATCAGTAATGCCATCTCTGGAGTTTATTCGCAAACTGTATAATGACAGCAGACCTTCTCTGCCAATCCAGCAATAGATGCTACCCAGAAAAACATTGGTATGGATCTTTGCCAATAACTGATTGTTGCAAAATTATTTTATTCATTTAGTTTATTCTTTCATCCTTATATATATTCTTTTAAGATTTATTTCATGTTCTGAACACAAATGAAGATATTTTTTTAGTAATTTGAAAGCTTAAAAATTTCATAAACATTATTCCGTTTGTGTATACAGAGGCAAACAAACCTCTTTGAGTTTACATCTACCATCTTTGATGTATGTTCATTGCTCAGTGTCTTGGTCATGTCATGTCATTTCTTTTTTATTTTTATTCTTGATCCATGATTGTGGCAGGTTTTCAACTGAAGACAGCTTGAGAAATTGTGATATTTTAAATTAATGGGGTGCACTGCATATCTGTCTTATATGATTAAGGCTCACATTAGTTGTGGCGATAGTCTTTCGATAACCATAAGCAGAGTTTTATTACATTTATTTCTGTCCAGCGCTGGGTAACTTTTTCTGATAGAAATCTTGCGTTTATGCCTGTTTAACCACTCCATAAAGGCTTCCCCAGAACACCCCAAAGTATTTGTGTGTGGTCGGAGCTAGGAAGTATCTACTGTAATTACATGTAATCTGGATCAGACTCCAAAAACGTCCTTGCAATTAGGTTAAATTAGCATTTAAAATACTTGATAACATATTATTCGGTAGCATAAAATTATTAAAGGGGTCATATGATGTAAAAAGAACATTATCTTGTGTATATGGTGTAATGCAATGTTTTTATGCCGTTTAAGATGCTAAAACCCCATTATTTTCCACATAGTGTACATTATTATTTTTCCTCTAAGCCCCACCTCCTAAAATGGGCCGATTTATACTTACTGTAGCTCATCATTCTAAAAAAGCAAGGTGTGCATTGAATGACCAGCTATCCAGTGCACTGTAATTGGCCAAATACTGCAAGCATGTGGCATAAATGTTGCACCCCTTACCATAACGTAATTCCGCATCCTTGCGCTATGACACCAAAACAAAAAAATGCATTACAAACGAGGATTTTGTTGCATCCAGTGGGGATATAATTTCTGATTGTCATGACTTTTTACGCATCGTGTTGCCTCTCACCTTGTAAACATAACACCATATCTGCATTTGTGATCGGACAACAAACGGACAAGCACTACCATTCACTGCTTAAAATTTGAATGTTAGCAGGATCTTTTAATAAGAAAATGTTGCTTACTTAATGGTTGTGAGTCAGAAGAGCCCGACTGTCCTTACAGAGGTAGAATTGCACCACTTTATAGTCTCTGTCCGCAGCCAACATAGGTTGCTCAGCAGGTTTTAGGAGTTTGTCTTCCGTAAATGCGCTAATATTTGGGTTGAACTTCTGGAACAGTGTTGTGAATACAGTTTGACCACTGATTTCTAGTTGTGTCCACCGTGAGACCAATAGTTCCGCCTTCTTTCTTTGCGTAAACATTTGGGTGGTGTTTGATAATAAACCCACTCTGTGATGTAGTAAAGTGGGGGCCAATATTTTGCCCCTTCTGAAAACCACTAACATCATAGCCATTGGGGATATGCCTCCTGCCAAGGTTAATTTTCTAAAAGGTCTAAAGGTTTCCATTTTTTATTTTTTATTTTTTTAACAGTGTTTAAATAGAGCTGTGGACTACATTGTCTGGTGATAGTGTTTGAGTGTGGATTTGTGGGGGATTTATTTATCGTTCTTATAATTTTCTTCCCTTTAGAAAATGCTATTTGGATGCTAAAGTGGAAAATACTTAAGGAAAATATTTTAAAAAATCTTCATTTGTATTCTGAAGATAAATGGAATGTTGTGAAGTTAAATAAATCATGACAGAATTTTCATTTTTGTGTGAACTAACCCTTTAATTTTTTATTTATTTTTTATTTTTTTAATTTGAATTTGAAAGAACTAAAAATGGCACCTAATATCATTGCTTGCTATATCTCACCCAGTGCATTAATGTTTATTTATTTACTTTAATTATGTTTTAGTATTCAGGTAAAGGTGTTTGTGCTGGATGTTGGATTTTAGAAGAGCATGTGTTCTGTAATTTGTTGCAAGAATTAACAACTTTCCATGTCATTATTTCTAAGTTCTGTTTGCCCCTCTTTCAATACAGATGAGAGACCTAAAGAAGTGGGGCTTAAAAAAGACAGAGGTACTTAGCATGAGTTATGGAGGTAGAAGCATAATAGATTAGCTTCAGTAATGCCCAAAAGATAAGTGGGTTATGATATACTCACCCTCATGTTGCTTTTTTTCTACAGATGTGCATGTTTCTATGCATATATTCAGACAAATTCTGTGTCTGTGTGTGTGTGATTTCATCAGATGCATGAATGAAAAGAATTGTAGTGTTGTTGTTTTTTTTGTGTTTTTTTGTTTTTTGGAATTCAAACTGTCACTTAATCGATACATTAATGAATCGGTACAGACTTGAGCTAAAATTACTGATAGCTTGCAAATGTATTCTTAAAATTTACAAATAAACTGTGATCAAAAAGGAATCCTAATTCTAAATGAAAGAACTGAATGTGGATTTTCCTTTCTCATGAATTAAAAACAGTGAGTTATTAACACTTAAGACAGCTCAATCACATAATATGTGTGTTTGCATGGGACATGGGAATGATGAGCCTTCTGAGATGTGAATTTTTGTCCCATTCATTCTCAGAACATCCTACCAGGGATATTGGGCAAAAGCTGAAAGCAGCTCTGAAGGAGCAGCTACGAATTATTCATGAGAAGATTGAAGCCAAAAAGATTGCCAAACTAGCCCTTGCTGAGGTCCGTAATGTTTTGGCTCAAGAGGAAGAGGAGAGACAAGCTGCTATTGCTGCGAAAAAAGTCAAAGAAGAGGCAGAAGCTAAGCTTCAAGAGGAGCGAAAACAAAGAGAACAAGAAAAAGCAGAGAGGGAAAGAGTGGAACAAGAAAAACTAGCTAAAGAAAAAGCAGAAAAACAAAAGGTGGAGAAAGAGAAAGCAGAAAAGGAAATATTGGCTAAAGAAAAACTGGAGAAAGAAAAGGCAGAAAAAGAAAGACTGGAGAAAGAGAAGGCAGAAAAAGAAAGACTGGAGAAAGAGAAGGCAGAAAAAGAAAGACT
>JAUMHQ010000059.1:22455117-22475860 GCA_032361165.1 Enteromius paludinosus
GGCTCAAAGGGACCCTCTCTCAGTGCCCTTAGCATGAGAGAAAGGTCCCAAGAGGGTACAGTAGGGGGCCGTGGAGGGTCCCCCCGGTCAGAGCAAAAACAACTGGCAATGAGAGGTTTCTGGGGAGGTGAACAGGTCTACCTGTGCGGCACCGAACTCCTCTCATATCAGCTGAACCGACAGGGGATGGAGTCTCCATTCTCCGGGGAGCGCTGCTCGAGACAGCTCATTGGCTGTCTGGTTGTAAATACCCAGAATATGAATGGCGCGAGTCGACCTCAGATCCTTCCGACTCCATAGAAGGAGGTGGCGGGCGAGCTGCAACATGCGGCGGGAGCGTAGACCACCTTGATGGTTGATGTACACAACGGCCGATGTGTTGTCCGTACGGACCAGCACATGACAGCCCTGTAGGTGTTCCTTGAGATGACCCAGAGCTTGATGAGTGCTTACAAGCCCGGGAAGGGAGCGACGGGTTACCCTGCCATGAAGTAGAGGCCTGCGGACACAGTTGCATCTCACACCGAGGTACCAGTCATCCAGCTGGGAGGACTCGGGATGAGGTGGAGGATTCCACTCAATCCCGACCCCCCTGGTGGCCCGGAAAAAGCATAGCCGCGAGCTCCGGATCAGCGTCGGTCGCAGTGGAGCGCCCAGTGGACACCACACTGGCTTCCACCTCCTCACCAAAGGTGAGGTGGAGGATTCCACTCAAACCCGACCCCCCTGGTGGCCCGGAAAAAGCATAGCCACGAGCTCCGGATCAGCGTCGGTTGCAGTGGAGCGCCCAGTGGACAACACACTGGCTTCCGCGTCCTCACCAGAGTCGAACTCTCCTCCCGATGCAGCAACCGACATCCGATCATCGGGGGGAGAACCAAAGGGGACTTCCGGTACCGTCTCCGGTTGACCAGAAAGCCCTGCAGGAAACTCCACCGTTGACGGAGTGTGGGCGACAGGAGGCGCGAGGAGTGTTCCTGACTGTCACCGTAATGCCAGCCCCTCCTGCCCCGGAAGTGGAAGCTCAGCGGACGCTGCCAGATCTCGGAAGCGGAAGGGGGACTCCACCACGCTCAAGGTAGTGGAGCCTGGTCTACAACTCTGCGATGGTCATCTTACCGCAAGCGGAACATGACTCATCCACGAATGCTGCTTTAGCGTGCTCGAGGCCCATGCACGTAAGGCAGCGATCATGACCGTCCGCCGGCACCAGGTAACGGCCGCACCCAAGAACGCACGGGTGGAAGGACATCCTTAAAAGGGCGCGTCTTTAAAAAGACGAACCACCCGTAAGCCTGTCTCTTTAGGCTTGCTCTTTTTGTGAAAGGCTGAAGCGCACAGGGAAGATGGTCGCTCGGATCACAAAAGCGGGTAGTGCAATGCAAATGTGTCCACCAATGGTGACACCAGCCTTCTCTGTTAGGTAAGCAGTAGAAGAAATGCTCAGGAACAGCATGTAGCTTGGCTCCGAAACGAAAACCTATTGAATGCTTAATCCGCTGACCTACTTATACTCGTGCTGCAATTAGGTGCAGCTGGATATTAATCAGCATATGCCAATTTTATTGGCGTGTTTGTATACACGCAGAGTTGATTTGCCATCTCGATGCGAGATTCCTTATTCGTCGGTCACTGACTTGGAGTGACTGACTGAAAGGGAACAAACTATACTAATTGTTATACTAAATGCTGGTCCTAACAGAAATATAAGCATAGTGCACTGCATCAGACAACAACTGCCTTATGGCACACTAGAAAATAGCTTTGTGTTTTATGAAAGAAAAAAAAATGCACATAAAGCTCTTTTCCCTTTTTTTAAACATCTATTACAGTCTAACAGTAAGCAAGAGTTTCTATGAAAGTTAATTGCCACCTGCGTGTGGCTGTAAGCTGTTTCATCAAACCCTAAATATCAGTGAAGATTCAAGATGGACTTTGTGTTTTTGAAAAGATAAATTTCAACTGGCTCATCCTCATGGGCAATTGGTGCTTGAATCCTGTTGGTTGCTACTTTAGGCTATACTTCTTTTTTTTGTAAGTGTGTGGTATCTTACTGGAATCAGCCAAATCGTTCTCTATTTAATTCCTTTTTTAGATACAGAACATTGGACATATGATTTGCTTAGAACTCAGCGAATGACCAGTGGCATAGATTAAAGCAGTGTATTTATCAGATTTATTTATCTTAATTCAAGACAACCATCCTTCACCAGTCTTAGTATAAATTCTAGCTCTGCACATTTAAACAACTTCATGAGATGCATGCAGAATGTTGTTTGCTGTAGTCCTACTTATCAGGTTTTAGATTTTTGACCTCCAGCAGGCCACAAATGTGCTTGTGTCTGCTCAAACGGTCAGAAACAGACTCCATGAGGTTGGTATGAGGGCCCGACGTCCACAGGTGGGGATTGTGCTTACAGCCCAACACCATGCATGACATTTGGCATTGGCCAGAAAACACCAAGTTTGGCAAATTCGCCACTGGTGCCCTGTGCTCTTCACAGATGAAAGCACATGTGACAGACATGACAGATTCTGGAGAAGCAGTAGAGAACGTTCTGCTGCCTGCAACATCCTCCTGCATGACAGGTTTGGAAGTGGGTCAGTAATGGTGTGGGGTGGCATCTCTTTGGAGTGTGGCACAGCCCTCCATGTGCTCGCCAGATGTAGCCTGACTGCTATTAGGTAACAAGATGAGATCCTCAGACCCCGTGTGAGACCCTGGTGCAGTTGGCCTTGGGTTCCTCCTAATGCAAGACAATGCTAGACCTCATGTTGCTGAAGTGTGTCAGCAGTTCCTTCAAAACGAAGGCATTGATGCTATGTACTGGCCTGCACGTTCCTCAGACCTGAATCCAATTGAGCACATCTGGGACATCATGTCTCGCTCCATCCACCTACGCCACGTTGCACCACAGACTGTCCAGGAGTTGGTGAATGCTTTAGTCCAGGTCTGGGAGGAGATCCCCTTAGGAGGCCATCCGCCACCTCATCAGGAGCATGTCCAGGCATCGAAGGGAGGTCAAAGTCACGTGGAGGCCACACACACTATTAAGCCTTTATTTTGACTTGTTTTAAGAACTACATCAAAGTTGGATCAGCCTGTAGTGACTGCAAATCCAGACCTCCATGGGCTAGTAAATTTGTTTTCCATTGATAAATTTTGTGATTTTGTTGTCAGCACATTCAACCATGAAAAGAACAAAGTATTTAATAAGAATATTTCATTCATTTTAAAAAAATCTGATTTCTATTCTTAATCATAAGCCTTTATATCATGTGGTATTTAAATATGGATACTATGTATTTTTGTTAAACATACAGATGAACATGCATTACCCATTATTCAACCCCACCAATCCCACCCATTAACGATTCCCCTATCCATAGTCAGACCTATCACTTTCTCTGAAACCACCCTCTCTTTAATGAAACCTGATCTTACCCAAGGGTGATATCTGCTATGTAAGTGAGTATAAGTAACAGGAAGAAATTTGAAATAGGAGATGCAGTCCAGAAATTCTATTTATGGGAAATAGACAGGATCATTTTGTGATCACATTGTTACCCCCCCACCCCCACCCCCACACACACACCCCCCAAAATACATTCAATAAATCCTTGCTTTTGATCTCTGTGCAATGGGTTATTGTGTGTTATTTTTCCAGTGCCATCAGTAATTATTTTTATTGGCCAAAAACCTAGAAATTGCTGTCTTGATTTCTAATACTCATTCCTATGCTTTAGGGGACCATCAGAGTTGTCTTAAAAAGTGCTGTACTTAAATATAGAGTGGCACTAAACTGCACCAGCAAACCTAATATAACCTCTAACTCTAAAGTAAATGTAAGTAGATTAATTATGAACATTAAAAATACAAAATTGTATAATTACGCTACATGTGACCAAAATAAACATTAATTAAAAAGTATAATGATGTGCATATCAGGAATCATCAATATTAATTATATGACTGATTATTACATGGGGACTGAAGCCTCTTTAAAGGAAAAGTTTGTTGAAAACAAAAGGAAAAATTTTGAATTTCCTGGTCCCTCTTTTTTCTGAGATGAAAGTAAAGTAAAGTAAGTAAAGTAAAGTAAGTAACAGTTTTTGGATCTGGCAGATTTCTAATCTCATCATGCAAGATGGTTCTGTGCCAGACTAACTTCCAATAAGATGAATGGTAATGGAGAGATCTTTGGCTACTGTTAACTTCTGGCAGACATTTATGCATATTGCAGTTAAATCTCTGAAGCTCATACAGTATGCTGCACCTTGGCCCAAAGTACTCTCACTTCTCCTACTCTTCCTCTGCTTAATTGAATCTTAATTTAATTTAACCCCCCCCATAAAAAAAAAAAAAATTATGTTTATTTAGGAATATCTTTAGTGTGCAGGGCTTTAAAACCATTAGTGCTATAATTTAGATACACTGTCTAATGGTAATATTATATATAAATGTATAAATGTATAAATAAAACAAAACTCACCGCTTCTTGCCTGTTAAAAAATATTTAAAATATTAAAGCAGAAAGCAAAGGGAGTGTTGCCCTCTTGTGGATTTTAAGTGCAATCACATACAGCACATCAACGCAGACACACGCACTGACCCTGTTTGTGAAATATTTATTGAATTAAGCTGATGTTTGGAATGAAATCATAAAGCTGTGCTTACTGTTTGCATAGAAAGGCCTTGTAATGTTTTTAGATCAACAAAAATATTACTGAACTTATTACTGAACTGATAAACTTAGGTGTGGCATACCAGAAGACAAAGAGAGAGAGAGAGAGAGAGAGAGAGAGAGAGAGAGAGAGAGAGAGAGAAGCGTACAGCTCTACACTTTGGTTTCAATACACATCAGATAACAACCGCATCCTATCATCTTCTTATAAAACACACACACCTTTGCTTTCCCATCATATTTCCGTAATATTGCTCATATGATATTGAACGTGCATTTCAGCAGCAGTTGCTATGGATATTCATGTGTCTCTATGGCAACACGTTTTCCCCAGGCCTGAAAGTTTCCCAGCAGGGATCAAGGTGCCCAGACACGTGCTTACACTCACACACACACACACACACACACACACACACACACACACACACACACAGTCACAGTCTGTCTCATACCATCTCTCATTTATTCAAGCACTCATTTTCAAAATGTCAAGTATTATCCCACAAAATCAGCACAGAAAATGCTATTAACAGATTCTATTTTGGCCTGGTTATAGGTCAGTTACAAACATCAATGCAGTATTAACAAAAAATGCTATTGTAGATTGGTCCATCACTCCAGTCCAATTAATTCAAATGGAACTTCTCTCTGGAAATGATAAATGAAATCACCTTACTGTGAAATGTAGCTGTGTTTGAAACAAGCTGCTCATTAGCTGGTTAGTGTAGTTAACTAGCTGTACTGGCTACCAGCTGAAAACGATAACCAGTGAGTGGTTGGATCAACCACATAAGCCCCTTGTGACTTGAAGGCCAGTTTGGTCAGCCCCCCTAAACCAAATCGGTTTAGCTGATTTGATTGTGGGGGAGAAAGGGGGAAGGGAAGCACTGAGTGCATTCTGCCGAGTCAGCTGGGGGAGGTGAAGCTGCTGCTTTTTTTGTTCAGGGTGTGATGTACATGAACTTTACACATTGTTAACAGTTTTGTTACCCTCTGTTGTTAAGACCTTTAAGCAGACCTCTAGAAAACAGTCTGATCTGAAGTAGAGGGTTTCTAATGTGTGATGTTGTTGATAGCTGTTCAAGGACCAACTAAATTATCAAAATTAAGCAAATTATAGTTAAAATGTGTTTATTTATTTATTTTTGCAGTGTAGGTCCTGGCAAATTTGTGAATATCAAGAAGTGGAGGGGGCCTAGCACTGATACCCGTGGTACCCAAATGGTTAGTTAATGTGAAACCTAAACCAGCATGCTGTTTATGCATTAACAGGTATTTTGATATACGTGATCCCAGAAGGATTTAATCTGGGACAGAATAAGGTCAAAATCGGTAGGTGATTGGGTGTGGATGGTATGGAAGAAGTCCTTTGATTTGAAGTCCAGTACACTTAGGATTCAGGTCAATTTGTCAGACTGGGTTAGGTGATGATTGCAGGGTAGAGGTCCTTTGATTTACAAACCCAAAATACTCAGATTTTACACTCACCACTGAACAAATCTTCATGTCATCCATATATTTCAGCTGTGACACTGTTAGACACTGTTTGAATGCAGTGAGGACTACACTTTTATTGCTTCTCAGTATTGAGCCCATAGAAATCGATGAATAGGCTCACTGATGCACATGTAATACTAAACCTTGGGAAGCATGTCTGTCTGAGTGCATGACAGCTGCAGTATATTAATTAAAGAGAAGTAACACAATTATTGAGGCCTCATTTACTTTAGTAACTGCTATTAGTACATTCCTAATATACTTATGTTTTCTGTTCTTTTAATACACACCGCGCTTGTAATTCTGCTCTGCATTATACAATACACATTTCAAATAGTTTCAAATGTCGTATTACATTGGAGCCCGCCACAACATATTACTTTGTTTTAGGTAGAAAGGCAAGATATTTGGTCATCTTAAAATCTTCATCGCTGAAAATGAATCTTTGATGTGGTTATGATGTGGATGCTCACACACTCTCATCCACCTTCCCATCTGTCTGTTTTCCCAAGCATGATACTAACAACCTTTGGGTGCCAAGAAATTCAGGTGGTCTGGTTGGCATGGCTGACACCACAAAGTCACTTGGTTGGCAACTTTTAGAAGCTTGGTAATTAAATTACTGTGCTGCACCATAGCAAAAGCCTTTCATTAATCAATTTTTAAAAGAAGGCAAAAATAAATGTTTCTTACATTCTGAATTATAAATATGACTTTTATTCCAATTATCAATTTGCTAAATATGTCTAACTGTGTTATTCTTTGTCAGTTCTGACAAGACTGCTTAACTTTCGGTCTATTTTAATTTGAACTTAGGATTGTAGTATAATAACCTCGACTGCACTGCTGTTAAAGCAGCAGCTGTGATTTGTAATGATGTTCTGTCAGCAGTGTTGCAGTGGGACATGACCAGGGGCAATCATTAACATGAGCAGCATCTCTTCTGTGTAAAGATCACACAGCTCTTTTCACTGGGTGGGCAAAACATGGGAGCCCCTTTGCTAAGTTTACACTGTTCTGATTTGGACCAAACAAGACAAATTTAGATATCTATCTAGACATCTTCACTTCACTTCAGTTTTACTGTTTACTGTATTACTGTTATTGTGAGTATACTTTAATTATTTTAGCTGCACATTTGTACTTTTTTTGTAGTTCTTCATACGTACGTATATTACTGTAATGAAGTACAGATTCGCTTTTAGTTAAAGGTAATATAATGATTAATTTAAATGCAACACAACAAAGACTGGAATACTGTTATACGTACATAAGTAGCTTAACAATACTAAAAATTGACTTTCAACCTTTACCTTTTCATGCCTGTTATTTCATTTGTAGAAGAGATAAAAAATTTGACACACACATACACACACACACATGGGTGGCAACTGGGATTGACTGTGCTTCCCAATAAACACTGGTGGGAGTTGTTACCATGGTGACACCATTGTGCTTCTCTCCTCCCTCCAAACCCATCACCCTCCTTATTTTAGCGGGCAGCTTCTGTCGCTCCCTCTCTCACTCCCTCTGTTGGCCACTCCCCCTTTCCATTCCCTCGCTCTTTATTTGTTACTAACATCACTGTGAACTAGGAGACTATTGAGAGTGGAAGGGATCTCCTTTGGATGGTTGAACCAAGGACTTACTGAGCACTTAACTTTTAAGAAAAGACAACAAGAGGGATACGCTGACTCCTTTCAGAGGGTAATGAATGAAGACACTCAGTCCCATCTTAGGATGGAGGCTACAGACAAACTCAATGGACTTGGAGGGAGGAGGAGGCGGCCAAAGAAGGTAAACATGGGCTTCACTTTAAAGACCTGCTCTGTCTTGATGTAGAATAAGAGCATGTAAGTGTTTGTGAAAGTTATTTCTTAAATACAGTTTATTGGATATCTGAATAGAGTATGGAATTGAGTGAGTTGTAGTTGTTGGTGATTTACTTTAAATAAACTCTTTAATATATATATATACATATAAAAAAAAGTAAAGTAAAGGTGTTAGTTTTCTTTGCAGTGCAATCTGATGTTAGTTGATGAACAGGTGGCAAGTCTTGTGCATGTTTATGTTTTTTTTGTTTGTTATTTTGCTTCGGGTTGCATTCTTGATTTTGCAAGACATGCTGGTTTTGTTTTCTGAGAAATCTGTGTGTTGAGGTGAAGATAGGCGTGTGTGTTCAGGAGAAGTGCTTAGCTTTTCGTCTCGTTTTTATTATTTAAGAAAAATCTGTCTCTCACTTCAAGTATATACAATAATTCTAAATGTTCATTCATTTGCTGAAAACAGTGTTTTGACTGACAGGTGTCTGACATTTTTTTTTGTTTGTTTATTTCCTCCATTGCTATTTTCCTTTGAATCAGGTTTTAATATATATATATATATATATATCCAAATGGTACAGTATAGATGTTGTATTAGCCTATTTCTCAAAATGATTATATTACAAAAAAAAAAATCTGTATATAGAGAAAATGGTAAAAAAAATGCAATATACAGCACGTATTTAGGGTGTTTAATAGTGTAGACTTAAGTCTGTTGTGTGTGACTAAGAGTATAATAATGTCCAAAGCATCTCTTGCTTTGTTCCATGTGTCTGACGTTGAGAGTGGGGCGGGTCCGCTGCCCTTTGTGTGTATGCTTGAGGACAGAATATCTGTTCAATATAAGAAACAACATCATGGTTTTACTACAAGATTTTTATGGTAAAACCATGGATGTGTGTTTATGCATGGTTGTATTTGTATAAAAACAGTACGTCAATGGAATGATTTCACCATGACAGAAAAAAATAAATGTATGTGGTTCAAAATGAGAGAATACTACTGTTGTTGCCACTGGAGTGCTTAAAGTCTCAGCCATTCTTGGCATTGAACTGAAAATAAGCAATTACGAGAGAACTAGAGCAACTAAGCAACTAGAGACTTGTAAAAGGAGAAAAGTAAATATTAAGTCTTGTTGGGGCAGTCGTGGCCTAATAGGGAGTTGGGCTTGTAACCTAAAGGTCGTGGGTTTGAGTCCCAGGTCCAGCAGGGATTGTGGGTGGGGTTAGTGAATAACCAGCACTCTCTCCACCTTCAATACCATGACTGAGGTGAGACCCTTGAGCAAGGCACTGTTCCCCCAACTGCTCCCCGGGCGCTGCAGCAATGGCTCAGGGTGTGTGTGTGCGTGGTTGATCACTTCTCACTGCTGTATGTGTGCACGTTGGATGGGTTAAATGCAGAGCACAAATTTCAAGTATGGGTCACCATACCTGGCCACAAGTCACTTCACTTTCACTTATAAGATATAGGCATGTATAATAAATTAAGGTAATGGTTCACAATTAGTTTTGCTTCAGAACCCATATTTTTAAATATTTTAAATATTTATCCAAAACAGGAACAACATTCAAAACTAATATTTTCCATACACATATCCTAACATATTATTAAATGCACATTCTTTAAAATCTACAATTAAATCTAAGGGTAAACATATATGTGACCCTGGACCACAAAACCAGTCTTAAGTCACTGGGGTATATTTGTAGCAATAGCCAAAAATACATTGCATGAGTCAAAATTATATTTTCATTTTTTGCCAAAATTCCTTAGAATAGTAAGTAAAGATCATGTTCTGTGAAGGTTTTTAGAATTTTTTTTTACCGAAAATATATTAAAACTTCATTTTTGATTAGTAATATGCATTGCTAAGATCTTCATTTGGACAACTTTAAAGGTGATTTTCTCAGCATTTAGATTTTTCTGGTCCCTCAGATTCCAGATTTTCATATAGTTGTATCTCGGTCAAATATTACCCTATCCATCCAAATCATACATCAATGGGATGATGTATAAATCTTAATTTTTTTGTAAAATTAACACTTACTTACGTTTTGTTGTCCAGGGTCACATATTATATGTTTAGGATTTTATCTAATAATATAAACTTTGACACAGATTAAGTATTTTCACAGATATTTATCACCACTTTTATAAATTTGTTTTGTAATATATTTTACTGGAACACTGTCTAAAAGGTCTTTGAGCTGAATTAGCAGCAATTCAGCAATGTGTTTTAGCTTTCATGGTGGAACTCAGGAAGGCAAAGAAGGATCGGGCAAGATCAATAATGTTTGCATTATTGATATGTCTCCCCTTTTAAACCAGCCCCACTTGGACGGTGTTGGATGGGATGGTAAAGGGGGATGCAGGGTGATTGAAGTTTAATCTAAGCAGGGATTTATTGAGCAGGCATCTGTTTCTCTGCTGACTGTACTAATGAGTAAGCCAGAAAATTTTTTTGTCAGAAAAATTTCTGTGGCGCATTTGGGGATAAATCTTCTGTACAATGTTAAGATGTGTTAAGCAGAGATGACGGTACTATAGCTAAAAGGTCTAAAATAGTTAGCAAAAGAAAATGCAAAGTGTTTGCAAATTCTGTGTGGGCCAAGGAAATAGACCTGTTTATCTATATTCTAATCAATCTGGATGTGAGTGGGGCTTAAACCATAAGCTCATTTTCAATGTAGTGTTTTCGTCATCATTAACATACAACAAATACGTCATGTACAACATGTACCTTACTACATATTTCGCAGAAGTTTCAAAGTGAAACGAGTGGTGCTAAAATGCAGGTTCAGTAAGTGACCCTGGCACATTTTTGCTATGTTTATCACGGAAGAGGCGAGAGACATTCGGATTCACATGCAGACAGTATTATTCAAACTCACAGTAAACAATGGCTGGGTCAGAGCAACGGCTAACAGGCATATCAAAGGCCGAGACAGTAGAATAATCCAGTACACATACCGAGGGTCGAACGAGGAGCAAGACAAAGTCGTAAATCCAGGTACAGGCGAGGTCGAGAACTAGGAACAAAGGAAACATGGGAAATATGGTAAACACGGATGGCTGGACACAGGGAGAAAACACAGGGTACATTTAACATTGGCCAGCGACTAACACAAAGATTTCCGAGGCATTTATGCACGTGACAATGACACTGGGGGGCGGAGAACAGATGAGTGACCATGACAACAAACAAGAAAGGTGGAGACATGAATGAACAACCACAACAGCAGACAAGGTAGGCGGAGACATACGTTCATTGATAAAAAGTCCAGGCATGAAAATAGACACAAAACACATAGAGTTCAAAGGGAGCTGGAGTGCCTTTAACAGTCTTTAGCTGGCAGCTCCAGCTGGGCGTTACAATGTTAAAGGTGCTCTATGCGATCTTGCAAACACTATGGGTACAGGATGGCTATGTGGCCATGGTCTCCATCAACTGAAGAGTACCTCACCTTGTAAGTCCATGCCTTCTCTTCCCTCCAAGCACTTTAGCACGTATGGCCACAGAGCATATTGCATGCTTAGTGGGATACAGCATTGCAGGGATGGTTACTGTGGAGCAGCATTTGTGGATTACTCTCATATCAGGGACTGTGAAAAAAACTTCCCCTTGGATGCATCTCAGTGGAATTTTTAATATGTAGTACAGTCCATGGTGGAAAATTTTGCTATGTTAAAAAAAAAAGTGTGTGTATCAAATTAATTCTTTATCAACAGGAGAGAATCCTGCTACATCAATGGTGCATTTCTCCCTCTCAGTGTCGTGCTGAAGATTGTGGAAGGGTTTGAGGATTTGAGATTGAGTTCTTCAAACCACTTTTGTAAGGACTTCAGTTTAGTTCTGGAGAGCAAACCCACAAAGATGTAAAAAGTGGCCTCTTCCCCCATGTTAAGGCATCCTGATGCACACATCAGTGTTCAATAGACACACTCTATCACAAGCAATTCATACCATCCCCCCATTGTACAAGCTCTAACTGTTGTAGAAAATCTGTTTGCTCCTCCCTGTCACACCACCTACTACTTCTCGTGCAAACCACCATATTAATCAAGGTTGAGTTTTACATATTAGTTTTGTGTTCTACTGTTTGATAAGCGAAAGGATGAGGTGCTAGCTTGGCCTCAAGTTTGAGCATTTTCTCACCACCAGCACTTTTCACAGGGTGTTTGGAACTTTAGCTGATCCTCCTCTTGAAATGCTACTATGGAGTATGGAGGATATTTTTGCCAGGCCAGAGTTTGCTGCTTTGTGAGTCTCACAGCCCAAAGTCAAGGTTGCATGGGCCTGTTGTCAGGCTTTACTGCCCTGGAAGAGACCTCAGTCTTTGATCTTGGGAATTCTGATGGGGCAGCAGTTTCTTTTTAAAGTCATAGTGATGCTTCCACCATAAGTCAGTACTGTGTGCAAAAGACACCTCTTTCATGGCCAGTGGAACAGTCTAGAGACTGAGGCAGTGTAGTGTTTGTACACGTATCATAGTGTGTGTATACGCCATGGTAGCCTTCTAAATTATACACCGTTTGATAGTGTGCACAAAGGTGGTCAACACATTGTCTCAGTTACCTGGACAATTACTGTCTTTATTTTTATGTAGCACTTTTTCCTATATGCAGTCTTTTATCTGAGGTTATTTGTCATCATTGGTAATATCCCCTGGGGAGATCACATGCTTTCAAACAAGATGAGGATGCTGCTGAGGAAGGTGTTCTTATATTCTGATGAGTGTTGCACAAAGCCCGAATACAGTAGCCCAGGTTTTACAGATGAGAAGTGCAACTCTTTAAATGAAGCCCATTCCCTTGTGAGCATTACCTCATTCTTCCATAAGCATTTTCTGTCTGAATGTTGTTGATGTTGTGCCATGTGCTCTGTTTTTTTACCTGTCAGTTCCCTCATGTCTTTGCCTCATTTGTAACCCCGCCTATGTCATCATTGTTTGATTATCTGCCAGCTGTCATTTCCAGGTGTCCCGCATTTTCTGTTGATTAGTCTGCGTACTTATATCACTCCCTGTCTCTAGTTCAATGTCGATTGTTAACGTTTCATGTCGGTTGTTTTGTTTCGCACTGCGTTTTTTTTTTAACGGGTCTCAACCCCGTAGCACGGTACGAAGAGCCAGTCATTGTCCAGTCAGTCCTGGTTCCCCTGCCAGTCGAGTTATCCGAGGCCCGTGACCCTGACTCAGGGTGGCCGGATCCGCCAGAAGCTGTCTTTGATCCGGATCCTAAGTGACTGGATCCGCCAGACTCTGTCCATGATCCAGTTTTACTGAATTCACCCAAGCTCCACAAGACTTTTGAGTCTCCATGGCCTGAACCTCCGGAACCAGTGTATGGCACAGAGACTCCATCGGGTCCACCAGAGGCTGCACTACCTCTGGAGATGTCGGTTTCGGCCGTAGAATCCCCAGAGGCCTCAATGATGGCTGCACAGCCCATGGAGGTCCCTGAATCAGGTTTCAGTTGTTCCGGGAGGGCGTCTTCTCTGTCGGCTCAGTCTCGGAGGGTGATGTCAGCATCGGTATGGTCACGAAGGTCGAATCCAATTCCTGTCTGGTCTCGAAGGGCGTATTCACCTTCTAGGCAGTCTAGAAGGGTGTCACCTCTGACTGTTGGTTACATAAGGGCGCGTTCACAGTCAGTAGGGACCTCAAAGGCATTAACGCTGCCTAGTCGGTCAAAAGGGCGCAGTCACAGCCCAGACGGTCTCGAAGGGCGCATTCACTAAAGACTGGTTGGTTCTTGAGGGCGCAAAGTCAGTCTGGTGGCCCCAAGAGGGCTCTGTCACTTCCTGGCCGAACCAGAGGTGTTCTGCTGCGATCCGCTCTGCCCTGGAAAATGGCCTTGCTGTCCGTTTCGCCCAGGTGGGCGTTCCCGCCACCTGATCCACCCTGGAAGGTGTTCCCGCCGGTGGGCCTCTCCGCCGCTTGCTCCGTCCAGAGGGAGGTCTCCATCACCTGTTCCGCCTCGGTGGGCTTCTCCGCCGCCTGCTCCGCCCTGGTGGGCTTCACTGCCGCCTGCTCCGCCTAGGAAGCCGTCTCCACATCCCGCTTCGCCATGGAGGGCAAGGTCGCTGCCTGGTCGACTCTGGAGAGCAGGATCACTGTCCGGTCGACCCTGGAGGGCATGGTCGTCATCGGAATTGCCTCGGAGGGCTCAGCAGTCATTGGCTCCACCCTGGAAGGGTTTCAAACCGTATGGTTGGTCCAGGAGGGCATCCTCGTTGGCTGGTAAGCCCAGATGGGCTTCTCCGCCCTGGAGGGCATCTGAACTGTATGGTCGGCTCAGGAGAGCATCGTTGCTGCCTGGTAGGCCCAGGTGGTCTGCTCCACTGTCTGCAGCGCCCTGGAGGGCACATGGACTGTTTGGTCTACCCAGGTGGTCAACTCCGCCTTCAGCTCCGCCCTGGAAGGTGTATGAAGTGTCTGGTTGGCTCAGGAGAGCATCTTCATGGCCTTGTTGGCCCAGGTGGGTGTCTTCGCCCCCTGTCCCGCCCTAGAGGGCGTCTCCACTGTCTCCACCACCACTTTAGAGACTGTTGTAGCTGTTCTGCGTTTCTGGAATCCACGCCTTGTTCTGTCTGTATTTTCTGTCTGAATGTTGTTGATGTTGTGCCATGTGCTCTGTTTATTTACCTGTCAGTTCCCTCATGTCTTTGCCTCATATGTAACCCCGCCTATGTCATCATTGTTTGGTTATCTGCCAGCTGTCATTTCCAGGTGTCCCGCATTTTCTGTTGATTAGTCTGTGTACTTATATCACAGTCTCTACTTCAATGTCGATTGTTAACGTTTCATGTCGGTTGTTTTGCTTCGCACTGCGTGTCGCATTTCCTCTGTGTTTTGTTTGTTAATAAATATTAAGTTCTATTAGACTTCTGCCTCCGTGTTCTCCCTGCTCGCGAGGAAGCGCGAGTGCGACTACCTACAGCTGGCGTTCATGACAGGAATTAAAGGGTTCTGAAAACCCTTGAGCCTACATAATAAAGACAACACACCACTCACGTTGTATGTGTGCGGTATAGTACGAACATGAGTGATACAGTTTATTAAATCATGCGGGTTGTTAAGGAGAGTCTGGCAATTGCTTTCCAAAGCATCTAAATGTATGATTTCCACTCCTTTGTGCAAACCCACTTGAAAAACACACTAACCATATTAAATCTACCTATGGCAGTCACCACTAATATTTTCTAATGCTAATATTGAATATTCTAATATTGTAAAACATCTCAGTTACGTAAGTAACCATCGTTCTCTGAAGAAGGGAATGGAGATGTCATGTCATATATGACCGACTAAATTGGGATCTTGCTTCCAGAGACCAATCCACTTCGAGTGTATTAAAACAAGTCAATAAACATTTGCATGCGCTGTTTACATCCAGCTGGTGCTGATCACAGCGTGAGTATGAATGTGCATTTTCAGGTTTTTGTCAGAGGAGCCGATTTGGTGACCCGGCCGCTCAGAGGTGGCACAGCGCCAATGACGATGTGACGGGACGTCTCCGTTTCCTTCTTCAGGAAACAAGGGCTACATACATCACCGATGTTATATGTATGTATGTATACACGTTACCCTTCAGTCGGTCACTCCGAGTCACGTTATATACGAAAGACTAAATTGGGATCCCTACCAAAATGCCATGGATGCTGCCCCTTCCAGTGTCCCGTGGGAGCCTCCAAGCCCCCTCTGTCTGGCGTAGGCCGGGGCTCACCCCAAGAGGCCAGCTACTGTTATCGAAACACTACCCATTCATTAAACTGGAACACTAGGAACGTCCCCGTTCTATTGAACAGAGACATGCAGAAGTCCAGCCTTCCTGTAGGAGGTCTCAGAACGTACACTCATATGGACAGTATTTCAGTCATATGGAAAATTGGAGGTGATTCAACCCTCTTAAGATTGCAGAAGGTCTGCCGGGAAAACACAGGCTCTAGGTCTTAACCGTGGAATACACACATGGAGTCCTTTCAGGTACTCCACATGGACCCCAGCCCTCTCAAGGATTCATCGAGTGAGGGCCTGGCACCAGATGCTCCAATGCAGACAACAGGTAGTAGTGGGTAGTGCAACCTGATGTGGCCATCCACTCGACATTGAAAACCACCAACGCTGATGACGCCGTACACCAGCCACTTGATTCCTCGAAGTAGGAAAGGAAGCAGAACGTCTGAAACGCTCGACTCTGAAACTAAAAGCTGAAGATGCGCTGCACCAGCTGCTCATTTATGCAATCAGCGCATCCCATTGTTCATTGGCTTGTTTTAATACACTCGAAGTGGATTGGTCTCTCAAATGCCAAATTGTTTGTACTGCAAAGTTTAGCACTAACCCTATCCAAATGTAACCCACCAAGCTACATAAGGTGGAATTGCTTTGATATTACAGGCAGATGGATAAACTCTGTAATGGTGCTAAAATCTGAAGGACGCTGACCTTTCAGGACTACTCCAGAGCCCTGGACTATTGTAGAGACTGTTAACAGCAACCTGCTTAGAGCTTTTGTGAATAAGTTTCTGTAATGCCTAAAGGCAGCTTCGCAGACCAAACAATAAGAATGTCTCTGTCATGTAAAAGATGATGCAAGATGATGTGTTTACCACTGTATCCATAGATCAACTCACACTGTCTCTGCTTAAAGGCCTGGGGCGTCTCCTGGATGCCGAACAGCATCGCAGATGGGAAACGCTTCCTGAAATGACATTCAGCTGTTACCACAGCAACAAGGGGTTGAAAAAAGGGTCTTCCAGCCTAAGATGTAACCTTTTTATAAAGGTTCGGTGTTGTCGTCATATTATTTTTGTGAAATGCAGTGAAATGAATAGGAGAGTACTGAATTTGTATACTGTACATATTGGAAAAAGCAGCTTCCTTTACTATTGACTTTTTTGTTTGGAATGCATAGAATAATTAGTCTAATAATAAATAGTCTAAAAAAAATCTGTTGTAGTTATAACATTTATCTACTAAATGATACATTTCAGGTTACAACTATTATATTAGGGTAGCTTAATCTTTTGAAATGAATGCTTCGATTGGATTAGAAATTAAATGAATGCTTAATACATATATAATAGTAACATGTATATATATATATATATATATATGTTATACAAGTTACGTTGTTTGTAAATGTACATTGTATTTAAGTATGGATTATATTGAGTAAGAAGAGGGATATGCATTTTCCAGATTTTTCTATGTACATGATGCCACCTCTGAATTAGACAGGGTGGGGCCCGTTACCAAGACAACAGTCACTCTGTGGGGATGGTTCCATAATCTAGTAGGTTGAAGAGAGGTGGGGGTGGAAGATAGGATTAGACAATAAAACATGAAAGGCGAAGAAATGAGGGAAAGACTGAGCAATCAAGGTGCTTATAGTAAGGGTGTATTGCTGTGTGTTAAAGGTATTAATGAATGGTTGTTTTAAACCAGATACAAGAACTGAGAGTGAAAAAGAAAGCAGCGTAATAAAACCCCACCCTTTGATCTCCTGCCTGAGAAAAACAGCTATTTTGCATGAAAAGACATAAAAGAATGTGGATGTAGAAGAGAAATCTTGTGATGCCTTTGAGGTGTGTTTGAAATAAAGGACAAACAAATATTTATTTACAAACTAATGCCTAATGAGGCATGATTTTATTCAGTGTAGGCAATGGTATTTTTTGTAGAGACAGATTTTATTGGCAGTGATAAAAAGGCCTTGGAAGGCCTCATTGCATTATCCAGTGGTGAACTGATATCACAAATATTCAGAATTCATTGTTAGTACAGTACAACATTGCATGGTTACAGTTCATTTTACAGGAAAAACAACAGTAAAAAAAATATTGTTAACAATAATAATCAGAACAAACCATTATTTTGTAAAGTAAATCATAACTTGGAATTTAAGGCCAGGACTCTTAAAATTCAAATATGTCTGTCAGTGAATCAATAGATAACAACAGCCAGAAAAAAAATCTCTGACTGACACTTAAAGCAGCATTCATTATTGATTACCATTTTGAATTATTAATAATATTTTAGGTAAAGGGCCACAGTGGAGTGATTAGATGAGTTAATGAGCTGATTGTATTGTATTGTATTCAATCCTGAATTATTCAATTTAATAGATTTTTTATTAGTATTTTATTTATATGTGTGTTTATTTATTTATTTATTTTTTGACAGACTTATTTATTTATTAATTTATATAGGGGACAGTAAATGGATACAGGATAGACAGGGATTGGCAAGGTCAATTGGACTAGTCTAGCACAGGCTATATTTAAAACTGCATGAGCACTTTAGCTTTAAAGGAGTTGTTCAAGCTAAAATTTAAATTACTCAGCCTCTTGATGTTGCTCAAAAGATATAAGACCTTCGCTCATCTTTGAAACAGAAATTAAGATACTTTTGATGAAATCCAAGAGCTTTCTGATCCTGCATAGACAATAAATCTGAAATGGTCCCAGGCACAGAGATGTAGTAAGGAAATTGTTAAAGTAATCCATGTGACATCAGTGGTTCAACTGTAATTTTACGAAGCCATAAGAACACTTTTTGCGCACAAAGGAAAAAACAAATAAATAATGACTTTATTCAACATTATATCTCTTTCGTGTCTGGGCCTAGGAACATTTTAGTGGCATTGCTGTCTATGCAGGGTTAGAAAGGTGTATGCCTTTAAGTTATCAAACATATTATGTTAGTTTTTGCATGGATCCTTATGTGTTTTGTGGAGCAATAATTAATTAAAAAATGTCAAAAATGACAACCCAGGTTGTGTCATGTCTACCAGCTTTTTAGGCTCAATCCCAATTCTACCCATTACCCCTACACTTTCCCCTCCGTTTGGCGCGTTCACGTGTAGGGGTAGGGGTGTCTAAAAATTCTCTTTTGGTTGGACGGGTAGGGGTAAGGGTAAGGGCTAGATAGCCCTCGAAACGAAGATTTTTTGGGACCTCACTTCAAACAAAGGGCTAAGAGAAATTTCCAACATTGCTGCTTGCTCGAGCAAGCAAATCCATAAATGTAAGTAATCTTTGCCTTTAATAAGGATTTTTAAGACAAATTTTCACTATATGTTTATTACCATCGGTCTTGTGTTTGTGTTTATGGTAATGTTCTGTAAAGAAACGTTTGCAAAAAAAATCACTAAAGTTTGCTAGCGGATAGCACTGATTGCAGAATATTAGGAAACATTTTTCTATGTCATTTTCCCCGTTTACCGCCGTATGTGTACATGTAAATGAACGGTGCTTACATCGGCGCATGTCCTCTGACATAACGTTAGGAGCTAGTGACAATGGATGATGACGTATAACAGTGTAGTAGTGGTGTCCCATTTCTAAGGGGAAAATATTTAACCCTTCCCCTTTCCACTTTATTTTATTTATTTATTTATTATTTTATTTTATTTTATTTTTTAACTTTATTTTAAGGGGCAAGGGGAAGGGGCGAGGGGTAGGAAAAGGGGTAGAAAATTTAATTGGGATTGGGCCTTAGTGTCTTCTAGCATTAGTTGTATGTTTTAGCCACTGTCAACATGTATCACGTTTTTTTATCTATCTAAATGCAAAATGTTGTTTTTCAATTTCATATTTTTTCATTAGCCTACATTTTTTACATGCTCCTCAAAAAACAGACTAACTTTGGTTTTATCTTTCATTCTATTAATTACATAATATTTTCAAACAATATAGCACAGCGAACACCAATCTCAACCTCACTTCGTTTCCCACCCTTGCTGTATCATCAACATTCATTTTCTCTCTATCTTGTTCCCATGGTACCTGTGGCTCAGACCAACCCATGCTGGAGGGAATTTGAAAAGAGAGCTATATTTAGCTTTCACTTCTTCTGAACCTTGGCACTTGTAGCACTTTCTTGTAAATTACTGTTTTCTTAGTGAGAATGTTGGTGGCATGAATTGAAGGAGTGATTTGACTTCTTAACTGTGCAACTTGCGTTGTTTGATATCTCAAAATCATGGCTTGTTGAGGAGAGGTTACTTTTTATTTTTCATATCAGAACCCAATTTGTTCAATTAAAGAACCTTCCAAATACATTTTAGGAGACAAAAGTATGATATCATCAACTTTGGGGCAGGCTCTTTTGAACTTGAACTAGACAGTAACAACTGCTCAGAATATCCCTAAAAAACAAAGATAAATGTTACCAGCTGCATAGCAACCCCTTGCCACTTGCATCATGACAATAAATTTAGCACATACAAGCACCAGTCATATTTCATTGAAAAGTCTAGTTTTATGTTAGTTGCATTGTAACCAAGCAGAATACCTAAAATGTTTAAGTATTCAGAATAATAAACATGCATGTGGTCTTTGCAAGTTATAATAAAACTGTCAGTAGAATTACTGTGGTTTGTACTTAATCGTTTGTAAAAGTTTGTTGTTTGTTCTGGCTGAATACACTTCCTCTCACTTAGACAGCTTTTTTGGTCAGTGGTGGGTGTTACATGAAGCGAAACGCAATGACAGATGGGGGCTGGAAATGGCCAGAGATACTGTGCACCAGTAGGGTTGAGGGTTGTAATTTTGTGTGTGGCTGGTGTGTGTGCCCACATGGAAAGAATCTATATGAGGATATATGCGCATATATGAAACCTATATGGAGTATATAAGCGCATATATGATAATATATATGCGCATATATGAAACCTATATGGAGTATATAAGTGCATATATGAAACCTATATGGAGTATATAAGCGC
>JAUMHQ010000059.1:22478828-22491104 GCA_032361165.1 Enteromius paludinosus
GACCCTTGAGCGCTTGGATGGGTTAAAAATAATTTGTATATATTTGAATAATTTTATGAATATATAGGTAAACATATTTGTGCATATATGTACATATAATATAGGAAAACGGCCAATTTTATATATGTCACATATATGTATACATATTTTAATAATATATAGGTAAATATTTAGGTGAACATATATGTGCATATATGTACATATAATATAGGAAAACGGACAATTTTATATATGTCACATATATGTATGCATATTTTAATAATATATTGGTAAACATATAGGTGAACATATATGTGCATATATGTACATATAATATAGGAAAACGGCCAATTTTATATATGTAACATATATTAAAAACCTATATTAAAACATATATGTATAGTTTTTTTCTGTGTGGGTGTGCTAATATACAACATACCGAATGTTTATATGTGCATAAGGCATTTATCTAGTGTGCCTCTGCATTATATTTTCTTCACAAGAAAACAGAAATACAAACATGAGACCAAGAATATACCAAGATTGTTTCAAAACAATATGATTTTATGTTATTTTTATACAATAACATGTTACTTTTACTTATTTGTCTACATATTTATTTAAAAATCTCTAACTACCTGGCATGTTGTTTTTAAATTTCATATGGACAAATACTAGAAGATAATAGCCTTTTTAAACTGGCCAGTCATGCTGTTTTTCATTTATTGAAGCTGACATGCCATATAATCTTTTCACAAAATAATAATGTTCATACATAGAAAGAATGGCTTAGTATTATAAACTTTTGTTTACATCAGACAAGAGCTAAAGTGACTTAACTACTGTATGCAAGAAAAGCTTGACAGTGCTTTGAACATTTAAAATGCCCCAATTATGCCTTTTCAAATATGATCGTTCATGCAGTGTGTCATGTAGCTGTATGTGAACATAAACTATCTGCAAATTTGTGACGCCGACAGTGCAGGATAAATTCAGTTTTTGTCTATCAAAAAAAAAAAAGAGTTGGCTCACATTCGCCTAAACGAGTCATCAGCAATTCAAGTATTTTTCTGTTACAGCCACACGTCACGAAGTCTCTGCCATCCTCTCCATCTGTTCTTATCTCAACACTTTCAGTAAAACTAAGAATCATTATCCATTCATTCATATCAAATTTACCGTCAATATTCCTCCTTTTTCAGCTGTCGTTCTCTCACTACATACGCCTGTGGCCAGGAAAGCCCATCGCTTTGACTACAAAATCTTGTAGACAGAGGGAAATCCAGTTACCCATCAAACCCTGCTGCTCTCCTCTCCTGTTTCAGCCAAATCTTTTGTCCTCCTAATCCGATTTTTACAGTTTTTTGTTCTGCTTTATCCCAGAGTCATTCCCTCATCACCACCCAGATAACACAAAGACAAAGTGAACATTGTGCAACAGTCACAGTAGAATTAAGCAATCATAATCCTTTTTTTATTTATTATGTGCCTTAAATGTGGAACTTTCACTTAAAGGAATAGTAAAAGAACTTTTCTAATGGCACATGCTGTTGCTATTAAATATTAGGAGAATGGTTGAATAATCTTGATGAATAATACTGTATGACTCAAGTTGTATAAACCGCTTACAAGGTAGTGGTTGGAGTGACAAAGTAAAAAGAAAGAAAGAAAGAAAAAAATGTTATAAACAAAAAATGTTATACACAGTGTGTAATAAGGTGATGAACTAAAATTTAGTGGAGGATGTAGATTTGGGGGTTGGGTGGAAAAGAGAGGGAGATATAGTAGCTATGATAAACAGAGTCTCTATTTACTGTTAAAGAAAGGATCGATTATGAGCTTTCAGTTCTCTAAGAAAGAGCTATTGAAGCTGAAACAGTGAAGATAGTGTCAGACTGGAATCTTTGACCAAGATCCTGGAAACATTCTCCTAATGTTTGGGAATATCGTTTCTCCACTCAAGTCTTTTCCATTCCCTCTATAGTCTCTTTTGTTCAACAGTGCCATACAATGTCTCCACATTAGTTAATTAATGTTTGGTCATTTTTCCCCTTCATAGCGCATAGTTTTTTTATTACATGTTTCATAGCCTTTTAGTTGATCATTTATCCCTGGTTCATTTTATTATATAAAGATTGACAGACTGATTTTTGCTCAAGTCTATGCCAAAATTCAAACCTGGTTGGATACCAAAGTAATTCAATTTGCTATTGTTATTTCTATTTTGTGATTTTTACCTAATATCTGATTAGAAATCCTGCAAAATCACTTGTTCATGAATGTAGTCTTTTGATTATGAAATCGGAATTCAT
Organism: Enteromius paludinosus; assembly: GCA_032361165.1. Lineage (NCBI taxonomy): Eukaryota > Metazoa > Chordata > Actinopteri > Cypriniformes > Cyprinidae > Enteromius > Enteromius paludinosus. The sequence goes on from JAUMHQ010000059.1 coordinate 22,481,120, forward strand.
TCCATGTTTAAAAATGTAAATTAATTCATAAATTCACATAATACCATAGCAACCGCATAGCAACAAGCTAACAAGCAGTCACGGGTGCATTTCCTAACAGCATTAACCAACTGGTTATTGTACATGCTACACTACACCACATGTTACACATTTTTCTATATATCGGAAATATTTTTGAAGATGACACATAAAAAATGCAAAAGGGTAATCTTGGGTTATGATGTAAGAGGGAATCTGTGATTAATCAAACAACAAATAAAGAAAAACAACACAGAGTATAAATATTGAAAGAGAGATAGCATGTCCCTGGTTACTACCAGAACACCCTGACAGTGGGTGTTGCAAGTCTAGTTAATATTTTAGGCTACATAGAATATATTGAGAATACAGTATTAACATTGTGTGATACTATTTTATCCACTGTATCTTTTAAACTAGAACTGACGTTCAGCAACAAACTATTTCTGATCTGGCATTGCAAATAGTTACAAAAAGTACAAAATAGAGTAGAATTTTGGCCTTGAACAAGTTTTTAAAAGTACAAATGTAATATTTAAAAATCTTAATATAAAGCATTATATTCACCCAGCCTCCATCAGGACAACATTACTTCAATATCTAGGTTTGTTTTCTCAATCTTTAAAACAGAAATATCTTTTGTTCATGTTCTTGTTATTACGTATTGCCACCCTAAAAGAGTATAAAAATTCACACCACTCTCTCAGCCCAAAATTGAAAATATGGAAATCATAGCCTCATCTAATGAACCATGTCTTGGTGAGCTTCAGGCTGTACTGAATAATGGACCGATCCATTCCCTTAGGGATTTATCAATTATTCATTTTGAGAAAAGGCGTTTTGTTGGTTTACAATTCGAAGAACTGACCTATGTGCAGAAGCAGATGACATTTTTCTGATTGTTTTTCCTCAAATGTGTATGAATAATTTTTCAGATGGTGATTTGCATTTTCCAAGTTTAGGTGATTCCCCCCTTTCTGATGTCTAAACAAAACTGTTTAATTACCCCCAAAACACAAATTCTGTCACCAATTCATGTCACCATTTGCTACCTTTTATAGCATGCCCAACCTCCTCTTTTCTATATACAGAGAAAGTAAAAGATGAACACACCTGTCGAGCCATCAGACATGCTTTTCAGTGAATATCTTTAAATTCTGTCAGTTCCATACACAACGGTTCAGAGCATTTCAAAACATTATACAGCTTCAGAATGCTAAAAAGTCTTAAATTGTTAATTATCACAAAAAAAGATTGTATTCAACATATTGTTTAATTTATCCATCATGTAGCTAGTGGGAATGGATTTGGAAACAAGCTGGAAAGAGTTGCACGAGGCTCTGCACTGTTCGACAGCACACTTTGTCCCCTGGGCTGTTATTGATTTTGTTCCAAGTTTGCAAAACGACACCAGCTAATAGAATCTGTAGGAGGATCTCTGTATAGTGTTTCTATTGGTTTGCCCCACAGCGCTTTGAAATTGACTCCCTTTAGAGACTTTAATAAACTCAGAAACTGTGATGTCACATCTCTTTTAGTACAGAACTTTGTTGCAAAATAATGAATAAACACACTGAAATGAGTTTAAAATCTTTTTTTTTTATTGTAGATAATGACAAGGATATTCTTGAGACCATCAAAGACACAATATGCTTGTTTCTCAGGGGAAAATGCTTTACATTCCGAATACCAAGACAAACTTGCCTACAGCAAATGCTGCACCAGCTTAAAGGGCTAAGAGTATACTTTGAGCATCTGCAGTACGTAATTTTCGTCATCAGGAGGGCTTGCGGACAGCCGCACACCCTGTCCTTGGGCAGACAATTTTTTGAGAACGCACAGACTATCAGTGAATGCGCGAGAAGAATGCTGAAAGAGTGCAAGTCAACTACTGTAGGTGGCATTGAGCATATACAGTATCGAGCTCCGACTGCACTAATCCGCGATTGAGTATACTTTGAAACATGTGCAGACGCGGCTGTGAGCGAGACGGAATGGAACGCGGAAAGTGAAGTATACCTGGGCCTTATGTCTGCCTACATTGGAATGCGATAAAGCGACCATTGAAAAGCATTTGGAATTTGTGTAAGCACGTCATAAATAGAACGCAGAAGCAGTTTCCTGTCGAAGATTTGTTACGCCGCATCATACCACTATCGCGAGGATATCGCCAAGTTCTCGCGAGACCAGTCGTCCACGAGATCTCGTCAAACCCCTATTAATTACTGACCCTTATACTGTTCCAAATCCGCAAAATTTGTGTTGATCTTCAGAACTCTCAGAAATTTAAATATTTTTCGTGAAATACTAGAGCTTTCCGACCCTTCAGAGAAATGGTGCTATCATGATCAAGGCACAGAAAGATAGAAAGAACATATGTAATTTTATAAAGCTATAAGATTTTTTTGTGTGTGCAAAGAAAACTAAAATAAAGACTTTGTTCAACAATCCTTCTCCTCTGCAACACCTTAGGGAGCCATTTTAGAAAGCGTAAGCGCACAATGCATGCACATCCTTTTCTACATCCAAATGGTGCCCTAGGGTACCCTTGCTCTCTATGAAGGGTCAGAGAGCTTGGTTAATTAACTCAAACTTTTCTTGCAGAATACAAAAATACAAAAACAATAAGAACAAGCCCATTTTAAAATCAAACCCAAAAGCGTCATGTTTAGTGTAAAATAGTGCGCCTGCACCATTTAACTGGATAACTTTATGAGCCAAACCCAAACAACACTCTCTAAGATGCTTAATAAGAGTCAGTGTACATTTAAAAGGAAAGGAATGGAGCGAATATTTAATATAGCATTCATTCTTTGAGTCAAATTCATATTCATTATCGGAATACATAATACCATTCCAGAAGAACTGGGAGAGATAAGGTGTCTATGCAACAATGCAGACTGATGTGTTTGCTCACTGGGTGATGTCTGTCTGTAGCTCGTTATTATTATCAATTTTAATATGTTGTATCAAGTTCCTCATAATGACTTTTAAACACCATTATTTTTTTGTGTGAAATAATGTATAAAATTAACAGGCCCACCTAATATTTTGTTGTTGTTTTTTTTCAACACTCTGATCTTTGATATCGCCTTAACACTGGTACAGATGGACATTCATGTGTGCATTAAAGCCAAAACACACATCGACATGTTCATAAAAGAGAGATTTCACACATGCAAATTAAAATAAATGAAATTGAGCTTTACCTTCCTTTTTTTTCTTCTCTCTCTCTCTCTCTCTCTCTCTCTTCTCTCGGTCAAGCCAACTATTGTTTCATAATAGGACATAATATCACTGAAAGAGATTCTGGCTCAGGTTTGGTAAGATTTAATGCCCATAAACCACACAAATCCACTGCAGTGGATTTGTCTTTTTTGATTAACAGGTTTGTCCAAGTTTAATCTGCACCAGTTTTAGACAAGAAGCAAATACTGTGAACCCTGTCTTGTGGAGAGAATAGAAGAAAATGGTTTGAATGCGCTTCTCTGCACTGATAGTTTGGACTCTGGACATCGTCTTTGCAGACGTTGTGTGTATTAGCTTGTGTTTCCCTGAGGGCTTTTCTGTCGCATACCTGTACTAAGATCTGATTCTGGGTCAGTTGAAGACTCCACTATTTGTAGCCACTTAATCCTCTAAGCATTTTTTCCTGCAACCATCTCAGTGTTTGTGTGTGTGTGTGTGTGTGTGTTTAATCACAGTGTACTAATACCTCTAGCCTGGTGCTCAGTAATCCATCTATCCAGTACCGTTCCTCAGTAGACATCCTTGTTTCCTATTTTTATTTCATTGTTCTGTCATTTTCTTTATTCATTATTCCCTTTTTTGGATATACCTCATTGAAACCTCCCAGAAACACCCATGAGTGTTGGAATGGTGACCAGAGCAACAGCTCAGGTAAGGCTTTATTCTATGTATTAGCTAACTGCTCATCATTTATTGTCAGTGCAGATTTATCTAGCAGTTTAGTTTTCTTTCATAGAGGTTTTTGCTGCAGCCTTTAACCTGCTGGCCTACAATAATGGTTATTATATTATTGTCTGCGGCCAAATAACTGCATCTAAATGTTAAGCCATCAGCACATACATTCATTGCTCTTAACAACCATAAACTGGTAGTTATTAGAGTATTGGTCATTATTGGAGTATCCATTGGTCATACACAATCTGTAAGTGCTTCTTTCTATTAAAATATTAACTTCTGTTGCTTGCTGCTACTATTGCCCATACCCATTTGAAAAAACCTTAAGTGTTAAACTTCTAACCTTTAACTTATCCACCAACAGTTTTGTTACACATGTGAGTGATAACCCAAACATGTTACAGGGGAGGCGTGGTATTACTTTTCTAAGTGAGAAGCAGGTGAAAATAATACTTGGGAGAGACCTAAGCCATACCTACCACTGAAAAAATCCTGCATACAGCAGCATGAATTCCATGTTGATCCAGGCTGGCTTTTGTTGGTAGTACTAGACCAGAGAAGCAAAGCTATTCTCAACCAAAAAGGAGCTGGTGAAACTCACTTTCTGGTGAGGATGGTTGAACAAGACAGTGTTTCTGGTTTGAGTGCGAGTAGGCCTGTTATCTGTATTTCGTTTTCTTTTTTATTTCTACATTTAATACATTAATGATATACAGTAGGAAAAATAGACTAAACATACATTGTAGCAAATAATAACTAACTAGTAGTCATATGATATTACATTAGTGTAATTAGTATATTCAAGAAACAAATATGTATTCAAGATAGTATCCTGTTTACATGCACAGAGTGCGTAGTGTTTAGAAAAGTGAAATCTCAAAATGTTTCAGAGGATCTGTGCACAATCAGAGCATGAGCGTGTGTACCATGTTACTATGTGTACATGGCAAAACAAAAACATAGTGATATACAGAAAGTGCCAAATAAAAGTGCTTGCACATGCAGTTTGCATAACAGGTTATAAGAAAAGGTCTTCCAATGTTACATTTACAATTTGCGCTCATATTAAAGGTGTCATTTTATTTTTTAAAAGTAAAAACATAAATTATCATCAATTGTTAAAAGAGCATTAATTTATTTAAATACAAGAGCCAAAGTGAAGAGCCCAGATAATTATACTTACATATTAACTAGATGTGTATCTAGTATGTAACCACAGTGTAAGTACACATTGCTACATAGTATCTACAGCTTTAATATTTCTGTAACTACACACATGTAACAACCCTCAGAATGGTGTGTGTACTGTAAGTACAAATGTGTAACAGGACATTGGTAACAACACTTTTTTCACTTCACTAAGTAGTCATGTAACAGGAACTACATAGCTACATTTTGTAACAGCAGTATGTATAAGAGTAACTGGAACAGGGGATGATCAGGGGTGGGTAGGTTTATGGATATGTAAAGTGGGTGGAGTTGGTGGAGTCGGTGCACCTCTGTAATACCAGTGTATTTACATGGTAACTCCTCAGGAACTGCCCACTTAATAAAAAAGTGTAACATTCTGCACATTCTGGACAATTTACTGCCTGCTGCTGTGTAACATCAGAGAAATTACATGCTAAATCCATAGCAATTGTCTATATAATATAAAGTGTAACAGTTGTTAGTGTAACAGTGTAACAGTTGTAAGTGCTGTTAGTCCTGTTACACATTTGTACTTTCATTACCAAAAAGTGTTGTTACTCATGCATTGTTACACATTTGTACTTACACACACCATTCTGAGGGTTGTTATATGTGTGAAGTTACAGAAATATTACAGCTGTAGATACTATGTACCGGTGTGTACTTACACTGTGGTTACATCCTACTGTACATACACATCTAGTTACTATGGAAGTACACAGGTATTAGTGACACTTAATATAAAGTTAATATAAACCATTTTTTTTTTCATTGATCACAGAATAATTTGGCCCAAGAGCTCATGACTGAGCAGGGTATACAATGCATGATTATGTTTGTGCCTGTGGGGTGTGAGTAGCTTTTGAGACTCACAGCTAAAATAAAATGTTCAAGGGCCTTTAGTTATCTTACATTGCTAATGCCCATGCTTTGTTAGAAAGCAAAAGGTTGCGTTAAGCTGCATGTCAGTGAAACGCCAAGCCAGCAGAAGGAGCTCTCACCTCAGCACTGACTGTCACAGCTCCCTCTGCTTCCTCTCTGGTGACTTCCTGTTTGGCAGACATTTAAGCGGGAGCCTGGCAAACAGAAAGTTGCGAAGTATTGTTTTGCTTTAAGTGGACTCTACTAGGCATTTCCCCTGCTTTTCATAGTCTAGTTTATGTTTGTTGTTCTACCCTGTTTGCAATTACCATAGCCTTGTTTTCATTGCCCTCTTGGATTTTGTCCCTGGACCGTTACCCGTGTTTTCGTGAACGTTCTGCTGCCTGCCCTGCAGGGCTTAAAAACGAAAAAAAAAAAATCCATTCGGTTCACTCCGAATTGATATTTTAAGGTTTCTGTTCTTGCGTTCCACATTAAACAATGCGTTCCGAAAACGGTTTTCTAGAAAAAAATACAATTATTTTAAATACAATAAATAATGTGTGTGTGTTTATCTTTTAATAACATGCTAGACATTTTATTTTGAAATGATTAAAACAATTTGCATGTTCGTGTTATTTGTTCATAATTTTTTCTTGTCAAATGAGGTAAACAGCCGTGTAAGTGGAATAATGTACAATGTTGTCTTCGGATTTTTCACTTCGGCCGCATCCAGAGTGGTTTGTCCATGTGCTGTAGATTCTGATCTTTTATGGCTCGTCGGATCAACATATTGGATGTTTACGCTGAATGTGCCTCTGCAGGTTAACTTTATGATTCCCGGGCCATTTTGCCCCGCATCCTTAAATTTTACAGCGATTTATCAGACGATTTGTCATAGAAGAAATAAAACCATGCTATATTCACTTTCATGAGGTTTTGTCACGCCCAGCTGGACCTGCCAGCTAAAGACTGTTTATCTCACTCCAGCTCTCTATGAACTCTTTGTGTTCTTGTATCTGTTTTCATGCCTGGACTCACTTCCATGTACTCATGCTCGTTCGTTGTCATGGTGTTTCTTTGTTGTCTCCACCCACCTTGTCTATTGTCATGGCCACTGATGTAACTCCACCCACTGACCTAGTTCTCAAATGTATTTAAGTTCCAGTTCTTGTGTTTGTAATTCGCTGATCATTGTGAGTGTACGGTTTTTCCTACCCCTTTGTAAGCGTTTTTCCTGTGTCCTTGTCATCCGTGTTTCTTCGTTTGTATTTACTGGTATCGATCTTTGCTACAGACTTTTGACCACGTCTCCGCCTTTTCCTCTGTTACCTCTGTTTACTTTGACCATGGATATTAATAAAGCTTTGCGATTGGATCTGCACATTTCCCGTCTCCTTTCTGACACCCATTGTGACAGAATGATCAGCCACAAAGGACCCAGCAGCTTTATTAACCAGCCCACGGTAAGAGGGGATTCCCCGTCTTCATATATGGCACCTCAACACCACATCGGCTACCCGCAACTACTCGGCTCTCTCGCCTTGCGGCGAATGCCACTCTCGCATGAGTTTGAAGCCGAGTGCGAGATGCCGCTTAAAATGCCAGTCAACTGCGACACACTGTGCGAGATGGACGCCGATCACGCAGTTGTCTACTGCCCGGTCCCGGCTCAATTCGATTTCCCAGTGGGGGCGGGACATCGAGGAATATGTAGAAGACTTTATTACGGAGAGTTGTTCTGTTCCTGAGGACGAGGAGAAACTGAAGGCATGTGGGGGCTCGATCAAGATATCCTCTTCACGCTGCCAGAGGAAGATCCTGACTGGTCCCTGGTCAAGCTTATTGACTGGGTGCTCTACTTTTGTGGGTCTGCTCTCACTGTGGGGGAAGTCAACAAGGGTCGCGGGCGCACGAGTCTCCTCACAAAATGGCAGACAATCGCGGGGCATCGCGCAAGATAGCCGACGATCGCGAGGGATATGTGGGGAGTTTTAACCATTCTGCTGCCTCCAGACCCCGTACAGTGGTGCCAAACACAGTCAGTGTCGGTGTCCCAGTCTAATGAATGGTCTAATGAACAGTCAACTTCCATTACACAGCCAGGAGATCTGTTGAATGTCCGTGCGGTCTCTAAACTGCAAATCACGGATTCCAGTTCCGTATCACGGCGACAGGGGCCATGTATAAGTCTGTCGTTACCGGGTATGCAGCGTGAGGAATCGTGTGTTGTCCAGTCTGTTCCAGATATACAGCTAGGAGAGTCGTTATCTGCCCCAACGGTTAACGATTCACCATTCTGCATCACGGCGAGAGGGGCCGTGTATGTCCCTGTTGGTTCTGGTTTCACCACCAGTAGCGCTGCCGAAGGCCCTCACGGTTTCCAAACATTCTGTAACGGGTCCCATTCCCGTCGCACGGTACGAGGGGCCGTGTTTATCCCAGTCGGTCCCGGTCACGCAGCCTGAGGAGCTGCAGAAGGTCCTCGCAGGTTCTAGCCCACAAATAATGGGTCTCACTCCCGTTACATGGTACGAGTAGCCATGAATTGCCCTGTCGGTCCCAGTCATTCAGCCTGACGAGTTACTGAAGGTCCTCGTGGTTTCTAGCCCGCAAATAACGGGTCCCACACCCGTTACATGGTACGAGGAGCCATGTATTGTCCAGTGGGTCCCGGTTACGCAGCCTGACGAGCTGCAGAAGGTCCTCGTGGTTCCTAATCTGCATGAGATGGGTCTCACTCCCGATTTACGGTACGAGGAGCCGAATTTCCAACAGTTGGTCTGCGATTTGGGTGTTGTATGGCTTGATCCGCCAGACGCTGTCTGTGATCCTGAACCAGAGTGGCTGGATCCGCCAGACGCTGTCTGTGATTCAGAACCAGAGTGGCCGGATCCGCCAGACGCTGTCTGCGATCCAGAACTTCCGTGGCTGGATCCTCCAGACCAGGTCTGTGATCCAGGTTCACAATCACCTGAACTCGGTGAGGATAGTGAGGTCCCATGGCCCAGGCCGTCAGAGCCAGTATATGACTCGGGTCCGCCAATGGCTGCACCTCCTTTGGAGATGTTGGTGTCAACCGCAGAGTCTCCAGAGACCCCATTGGTGGCTGCTCAAACCCTGGAGGCCTCTGATTCGCCGTCTGATGGGCCAAGAGGGGAATTCTCACTATCGGTTCAGATACAGAGGTCAGTGTGTTCCACCCAGGAGAGCGTTTTCACTGTCTGTCTGGTCTCAGAGGGCGTACTCACAGTATAGTCGGTCTGTAAAGGCGCTATCACCAACTGTTGTTCACAAGAGAGCGTGTTCACTGACAGTCGGGTCTCAGAGGGCGCATTCCCAGTCTGGTTGGTCTAGGAGGGCGATATCACTGACTGTTGGTTGCGAGAGGGTGCATTTCACGTTGTATGAGTCAACATGGCATTTGCACAAACAATTCAAATTCATGGTTTTTTTTTTGTCTCCCAAATTAATATAAGAAGAGAACGATAAAATAACGTTATTAACTGGTTAATTGCAATTCAAATAAACGTTTCTGTTCAGAACAATTAAAATTGATTTTGTTTTTGTTCCAGTTAAATGTCATTTGTTTCCGGTTTTCGTTCCTTGAACCGGTTCAGAGCCCTGCTGCCCTGACCATCGCATTTGACTGGATTACGATTCTGTCTTGATATTCCTGTTTGCTGTTGTTTGGACTTTGCCTGTTTTGTGTGTGTAAAAAATCGCATTAAACGCCTGCCTAAATCCCGCCCTTTTAGAGTCAGGAACCAGGCAGAAATGACTGAGCCAGAATGCATTTGATTGATAAAAGAACCTTAGTGACAGTTGCTGTCTTGATATGATTATGTCTGTAATGTTTACACTCTTAATTATGATTTTTGAACAGATGTGATAACACCAGCTACCATTAGCCAATTTCAAGAATTCACGCTTTCTTCGTAATTTGAGATGGAGCGAGTATAGTAAGCAAATTTGGCGTGCTGTCTGGGGG
>JAUMHQ010000059.1:22525588-22551676 GCA_032361165.1 Enteromius paludinosus
TCTGGCGAGTTCCCATACTGTAACGTCTCCGTTCCCTCCTTCAGGGAACGTGGGTTACAATAGTAACCTAGACGTTTCTTAGTTTATGACGACCCCTTTAAATGTTGAGTATGCAGTTACTAGAGTAAATTACAAAAATAAAGCATAATTTTTAAACAACCTTAAAGGGGTCATTGGTTGCTACATGCACTTTTACAAAATGGCTTGCTCTGAAAATAGAATTTTTTGATGGGGTAAAAAGGGTGTTGTTTTTACACTATCATTGACAAATTTTAACCAAACTATATTACAGACTTTTCATTAAAATCCTACTGTAATAAAAAAGAATGATATGAACATCTGATGCATAATTGAGTTATAATTCAGTCATTATCAATTATGCTGCTTGATATTGTTGTCACACTCCTCACAGTCAGCTAAGTCGTCAGCAGTCACTGATCTCAGCGCATCGTTAGTACCTAATTAGTGATTGGAATCACCTGCGTGCAATCACCTACCCTGGATAAAAGCCATGCGGTTCAGAAGCTCGTTGGCTGAGCTCAAGGTAACAACCTAAATCCTATGCCCTTGTCTGCATGGCTCTTGTGTACCGAACTACCGACAGCTCACGGATTTACCTACCTTTGTGGGAATGATCACCTACCTTGTCACTTACCAGCACCGAGCACTGTAACCCACAAGATCTCAGCAACTTTAAGATTCTTACCTGAATACTCACCTGTGTCTGCCCAGTTGGTCTAGTTTCTAATGATCAGGAGATCGCTCACTTTAAAGAATTCTTTACAAGAAGGATTACTTTAGTTGAGGTTTTTCCCGATGCATACTCAGAAGTGAGTTATATATATTCTGTTCAATAAATACCTGAACTTCTTGAACTCTACCTGTTTGTTGTGTCATTGTCTGAGCGTTACAGAAGCTCAGCCCCTCAACCAAAAAAATGATCAGCCCTGAAGAGATCCTCCACCGCCTCTTAAACGGGCTCACTGCTCTGCATGAGCAGTGGCCAGGAGGCCATCCTCCATTGCCCGGCTCACGCCTCGCCAAACAGAGTGAGTTCCCGGCAAAAGCGGCGCAATATGGAGTCAAATTAGTGCCAACTCCTCAAACACAAATTCAGATCCCCGTGCACTCCAGCTTGCTGATTCCAAGTCCAGAACCTGATTTGTGGTCTGATATGCCAGACCTGATCCACGCAAATCCCGTTCCGCCGATCCCGAATACAGTTACTAAGTCACAGCCAGAAGAGCCGATCCCAGATCCAGTTCCTGAGTCACAGCCAGTAGAGCCGATCCCAGATCGAGTTCCTGAATCACAGCCAGTAGAGCCGATCCCAGATCCAGTTCCTGAGTCACAGCCAGTAGAGCCGATCCCTAATCCAGTTCATAGTTTACGGCCGGGAGAGCCGTTCCACCCTCACTCCTCTGGATGATGTCTTGAGGTGCAAGGACGCACCTTCTGGGAGGGGGAAGTGATGTCACGCTCCTCACAATCACTGTCAGCCACTGTCACCCGATCGAAAGCACCGAATTAGTGATTGGAATCACCTGCGTGCAACCACCGACCCTGGATAAAAGCCATGCGGTTTAGAAGCTTGTTGGCTGAGCTCAAGGTAACAACCTAAATCCTATGCCCTTGTCTGTATGCCTCTTGTGTACCGAACTACGGACAGCTCATGGATTTACCTACCTTTGTGGGAATGATCACCTACCTTGTCACTTACCAGCACAGAGCACTGAAACCCAAAAGACCTCAGCAACTGTAAGATACTTACCTGAATACTCATCTGTGTCTGCCCAGTTGGTCTAGTTTCTAACGATCAGGAGATAGCTCACTACAAGAGAACTCTTTACAAGAAAGATTGCTTTAGTTGATGTTTTTTCCGATACATACTCAGATGTGAGTTATATATATTATGTTCAATAAATATCTGTTGTGTCATTGTCTGCGCATTACAATTGTAAATATTTATTTGTTATAATTGTATTATTTATTATCATAATCATAAGCACACTGGTTTGTAGCACAAATAGTTTTAGCATTTAACCCTCTGGGCCCGGCTCCTGCATATATGCGGTTTGAGACGTCATCTCCTGATGACACCAATATTCCCTCAGTGAGCCTCCTTGCACAGACCCTGTGCAAGATCAGGGAGGACGAGGAGCAGGTTCTGCTGGTAGCGCCATACTGGCCCTCCCGGACCTGGTCTGCCGACCTAATGCTCCTCGCGGCAGCCCCTCCTTGGAAAATCCCCTTGAGGAGAGACCTCCTCTCTCAGGGGATGGGCACGTTCTGGCACCCGCGACCCGATCTTTGGAACCTGCATGTCTGGCTCCTGGGCGGGATGCGGCAGACCTCTCCGGCTTGCCAGCAGCCGTGATCAACACCATCTCTCAGTCTCGGGCCCCCTCAACAAGGCAGGCCCACGTTAAGAGATGGGGTCTGTTCATCAACTGGTGCAGATTTGAATTAATAAAATCTGAAATTTTAACATAATATAGTTATATCCATATGCCTCATTCCTCAAGTGTTTACACTTCAGAGTGAGAGCTTTTAAGGGTAGAAGACTATAGGGGAGCAAAAGTTCCTTGGAATGCACTTTTTACGCAGATTTATCTCATATGGAACATGGTAAGAATTTTTTGTTCATTAATGAATCAGCTGGTTTGTTTCTATGGATCACTTATTAAAAATGTCACCGCCTTCTGGTGGGTTTAGTTTCATATAAAATGTATTTTAAACATTAATATTTTATGCAACATTTCATATTTCTATATTCTTTCTTTCTTTTATTTATTTATTTTTGCTGAGTTTATTGTTTCGAGAGACCAAATTTTGACACTACCTCATGCCACTGATTTTGTGGTGCTTCATCATGAACTCAGAGAGTTTGTTGCTATTTTAGGAGCTCTATTATCACGTGCCTACCTCGTGCAAAGCATGTTAGCTTGTTAACAGCTCTGCTGTGGCAACAGTGTGTGCCTAGTGCGGTAAACAGCAGGCACATGACTGTTAGGTCTGCATTATCGAATGTCCTTTGGCTAGCATGCTGTTTATTTGGGGGAAGCATAGTAGATGGGCATGTTGTTGTTTCTGATCTGAGATTTTGTACCGAAGAGTCTGTAAGGTGACCCCACCAAATTAGTTAACCAGATTAACTATTGTATGTAGACCAGAAGAAATAAACTTGACTGTCCTGACTTCTTAAATTGTCTATAAAAGCCTATGATTAAAGAGGTATAAGAGGTGTTCGCAAGTTTAGTTTGAAAATATTTATTTGCCAGTAAGACAAAATTAGACAATTTTTTAAGAAAATAATAATAATAATAGATATTTATTTAACAGCTGATGGTGCTGAATGCTGCACGCTCACACAGCATTGTCAGAGCAAAAAATCTCTGAATGCAACTCACTTAATGGCCCCCGGTGTCACTAATAACAAGGGGTTCTGAATTCTACATAAAGTCTCTTAAAAAAAAAAAAACAGACCGTTTACTCTAGCCTGTTCCCATTTAAATGTGCAATAACAGCCCATACTGTGGCTTTTAACAAGCAGTAATTTCACAGGGTTGCGTAAGACAAGTTGTAAATTGAGCCGCCCCCTAAATCTAGAGAACGGTTCACAGCATTTGTTACATGATATATTCAAGAAGTACTTGTCATTCGGCTTGATGTGATTGAGAGGAGCATATGGGAAAAGTGTTGAATGTTTTGCTTTTTATTCTAAAAACTGTTTATGCATGTTTTATCACTAAATATTTGTCACATAATTCCAGTGCATTTAAACTATTCATTTGTGTTATTTTCTAGCTTTGTTTGCTTTCCTGTTAATGTAAAATATGGAAAATTACAATAAAAAAGAACAAGACCTTTGAGTGTTTCTATAAATAATGACATCATAAAAGCATAATGTGCTTTCTAAATTAGGTTGTTGAGAGGTTTCTAGGTACTTCACTTCATTATGAAAAGTTGTGTCAGTGATTGGCTGCCAAAGAGATCCCACGTCAGTGTGATTTTGTGTCTTTTAGTTTAGTCAGCCAACAGTAGTCATCTGCTAGCTTACCACACTCCTTATTTTATTACTATTTATTATTATAAAATTTTTGTGAGACTGCAATTGCTGCACATTGCGTTTAGTAGGATAAACCTGACATTAAACAACTCTTGGTTGATTTAACTATTTTTTTTTACATGCATAAATTGAGTTTGTAATCTTAAAGACTTGAAAACATACCTTGGAAATGGATGAGGAGGTATACTTGAGTCTTCTTTCCCCTGTCCATAATTTTTATGATGCTTTTCTTTTATAGTTTCTTTAAGTGGGGAATGAAGTACTAATTTCTGTCTCTGAACTCCACAGAATGGCCTCAACGCTTTGCACTTGGCAGCAAAGGAAGGACATATGGACCTGGTCCAGGAGCTGCTGGACAGGGGGTCTTCAGTTGATTCTGCAACCAAGGTTGAGTTTCTAAAGAAAAATATGAATAGTAATTGTGTTCAAATTTACAGAGTCTGGCCAGAAGCTACTTAAGTTTACAAATAAAAAGTGGTGTAACATTATGGTCTACTTTGAAAAGTATGCTACGCTGTAGACCACTTTTCTGTTAACATGTGAAACCGCTTAGAATACAAATGTTTTTTGGCTCTGCGGCACTGGCACTGGCACTGTTTAATGGATGTTTCTGGGAATTTTCTAGGAATGGCTTTGCTGATCAAAACTAAGCACAGATGATCTTTTTCCTCACAGCTTAAACTAGTCTTAACAACACTTCCCAACTTTTCAATCACCAACCCAACACCTGCAAATACAGAAAACGAACAGGGGGGAAACATGCTATGTTATTGACATTGACATTTGAATGTCAGTTCTTATTTCAGGCTGTCAGGACTCTTTGACATTCATGCTGTTCTACTGCTTCAATTCTTGTTTATACACAACAAGTGTAGTAGAGATGTATTAAAACTAGGACTTGGCAAGTTAATGCGCTATTATCAAGTTGACGCATTGATTGATTAATGCCGACAATTATTTAATCACAAGTTAATGCAGATTTTTATTATTATGATTGTGATCTGTTGCTCACTGGCTCTGAATAATATACATACAGACAAAGCATGGGTCACAGAAGAAGTGGGATGTTGATCAGTACTGGCTTGGGATGAGCGTTATCAAGCATTTCAACCAATTTGAGTATTTGGGGTGAGTCTAATGCTGGGTTCCATGCAGGTTTTTGAGCCCGTAAGTTCAAACCATTACTCACGACTATGTTATGCAAATTATTCAAAATACAGCAAAAAGCCTGAGCGCAAGGAATTTTGGTAAAGTAGCTAGATGTAAAAAAAACAGTATGGCAGACTGTATGGGGTTAATGCTCATTTACAATAATTTCTATTGAAAGATGAAAACAGAGGAGGTAGAGGGTACCATTGTTTTACAGGCTATGTGACATCCGAGAGCGGAACTGGGAGTACACCGATCAAGTATGAGTTCACAGGTGGGAAGTAATGGGTTTGACTGCCATAGAACATGTTGGAAAAACATGGGTTACTGGTCAACTTCATAAGTGGGAAATACCAATTGTACGTGAAGACAGAAGAAAAGGGACAGTTCATTGTTTTGTTAATTTTGTGGTTCATTATGTCTATTGAGACACGGTAGCACATGGCCCTCTCACAATATATTGCTTATATATTGATCTATAACTTTTGTCACTGAGAAATGTGCAATCATGCTGCACGTATCAAAAGTTCAGTGAACTGAACTGAACTGTTCTCCGGCCCACCTCTTCCAACTGAGCATGGCATGGAGCAATCACACTAGTCAAATTAAAACAACTTTCTCATTTTAAATATAGCTATTTTGAGGCTGTGCTTTCCTTCTCTGACAAAATACCAAAGTACTTCAGTCAGTATGACAAGAGCTGAAAGGCAGGACCACTAAGGCTCCTCCAGGCTGCTAGATGAAAAACACATGAAAAACTCTGTTAACTGTTATACATAATTTATGGAATTTTGTGTGGAAGCTTCCACACTCCTAAAGTGTGCTTCAAAAATATATTCAAAGTTTAATTGCGTTTCTTTCAAATAAAAGTTTTCTTTCAAATAAATGTTACTACATTTTTGAAACAAAAAAGTATATATATAGCCTATATTTGGACATTAAATAAAGGTTTTAAGGTTAATTCTTTAGAACAATCTGTGTATTTGTTTTCCAAAAGAACTGTTGTAATTACAAAGATTTAGCTCACATTTGTCTAAAGTACAAAAAACAGAGACCCTTATGATCAGTCTACACTGAATGACCCATTCTATTTGTGAAATACCTCACATGCTCATACTACCTCTGACACAAAGGGCAAATGATTGTGGAACATTGGCATTTTTACATCCAGGCTAGATCCTCAAGTCTTGTAATGCCAAAGCTGCAGTGATAAGAGCGAAGTTGTAGAAATGCATTTCTAGGACCCTTGTTTTTGTGACAGCACCACCTGGCCAATTCTACTGCATCACAGGAGATCTGATTCAAACCTGAGACAAACATGTAAAGACTCGACCTGTTGAAATGATTCCTTTTTTTCATGTAAGAGTGGATGCAGCCATTTTCAACTTGAATGTTTAAGACATCTGCTGTCAGCCGATTGCAGTTCTTTTAGCTATGCAAAAACAGTTCATTATTGTTGCTTGATGTAATTATAGTCATAAGCACACTTTATACTTCGTTACTGAGACAGTTTACCTTAATTTGTTAAGCTGGTTGTATGCCAGACAAGCAGCACACTGCGCCAGAGCTAATTTAATGGACAGAGAAGCATTCTATCATATGTCTCTCCTGGAAGGTTTTAAACATTTAATAACACAAATCAAATAATAGAAAATATGTATTGTACAGTATCTCAGCTGATGTTTTTTCTTGATTTTTGATAGATGCACAATATAAACAAATTGCAAAGTGGCTGATCGTGAAGCAGTAATTTGGTGCTAATTACCTTGCACACTCAAAATTGCATTGCAAATTCAGAAGCTTACCTAAAATATGACTTGGCTTTGTTGTCCATGAAGAACAAGGATTGACTGTGTTTAACAAATCGTTTTTGAATATTTTGAATTTATTATCATTGCCTTTCTAAATAAGGTGTCCAACTTTGGGCACATCATTGATATCATTTGTGGCTTGCATATTTAAACATTTCTTAGTAAATGATGCATGTGTTTTTTGGCTCACAGAAAGGAAATACAGCTCTCCACATCGCTTCACTAGCAGGACAAGGAGAGGTTGTAAAGGTCCTGGTCAAGAGGGGAGCAGAAATTAATGCACAGTCTCAGGTAGGAACAAGTCTGACATTTACGCCAGCAAAATTCAAGCAAAAAGGAAAAACGTAATAAATAAATACAATAAAAAACATCAAAATCTGTGCTCTTTTAGAACGGATTCACTCCTTTGTACATGGCTTCTCAAGAAAACCATTTAGATGTGGTGCGCTATCTTTTGGAGAATGGTGGAAACCAAAGCACTGCAACAGAGGTAAAAAGTGCTTCAAAATTGGATAGAATGATAAACTGATCCTAAAGATTTCTTAGCTTATGTCAGAGTGATGATTGCCTACATGCTGTAACAAATACCAACCCTTAAACCTAAACTAAACCATAACCTTATCCTTAAACGTTTACCCAGATAGCATCCAAATACTGTTGTTTCAGGACTATTGGTGTAATGCAAGATTAAGTGCATTATTTGAAATATTAGATTTTCTCTTTTTGCAGGATGGCTTCACACCTCTAGCTATTGCACTGCAACAAGGCCATAATCAGGTGGTGTCCATCCTTTTAGAGAATGACACAAAGGGCAAAGTACGTCTGCCTGCCTTGCACATTGCAGCCCGCAAGGACGACACAAAGTCTGCTGCCCTGCTGCTCCAAAATGACCACAATGCCGATGTACAGTCTAAGGTAAATATGGGTGGATTAGGGTGTATGGAAGAAAATATAAGGAAATATATACTGAACTACAAACAGAAATTTGGCTTCATGTGTAAAAGAAGATTTATTGATATGAAGCATATCATTAAGAGTAAAAACAGTGTGTTTATCATGTTTTGCATTAATATTGGGACCAAAGATTTGTTATGGTAACGGTTCTTATACATCTTCATTCTTTTTCATGTTTTAGCAGACTTGTGCTCGCAGGTCTAAATTGTGTATTATTTTAGATACAGACTGGGTACTGTGAAATAATACAAAGACAACTATCCACATCTCTATCATTGTTCTGCTGAAAAAAAATTGTGATCTCTGACCTGCGCAAAGACATTTGACAAATCTGTCAACTGAAATGAAATAAATCAATCAATCAATAAATACACAGACTTAAAAGCTGCATGTTTAGATGAGGGTTGTGGGGTCCGTAATTTTGCATGCTTTGCATGTGTCTACAGATGCAGTTTGAATTAGACTAATGACTTGCTCGTTGATTGAATTGGTAGTTAAACATTCAGAACAATTTTGTTGTAATAGCTGGTGTTTTTATTAAAAAGTAGTCGTTTTGTATGTATATTGTTTACACCAATTGAAACAAATCATCAGATTCATTTCAAACCTTGAGATTCCCATCCCTACTCTGCATGTGGCTACTAACAGACCGTTACAGATTCAGCATCTTGTAAAACTTTTCTTGTTTATGATTGTGTTTGTATGTGACTTGCAGGATGCTTCAGTGTCTTCCATTATTGTGCTGGATGAAATCTTTTGTCTGTGTTTGTCTCTCTGCGTTTCTCTGTTTCTCTCTCCAGTATAAATGTGCCTGCATCCTGTGTTTCCATCCCGACGCTATCCGGGTTTCACTGTTTTATCTACTTACCCATTATTCTATTTTATCCATTGTAAAAACATTCACTTCTTAGTGTACACCATAACTGACCATAAACATGAAGAAACAGCATGCACTAGCAAAATGAATGTGCACAGACGCGCAGCCTAAATTTGCGTGAAAGTGTGCATGCATGTCTGTTGTGTGCAGTGTGTTTGAGACTGAATGTTTCTTTTTTTGGGAAATGCTAATAGAGGTATTTATTTTTCTTTTAATAATGGCCTGTGGTTTATATTATAAGTGTTGTTTTAATTTTAGTTCAAAGAAAAACATGCAACATTCAGAACATGGTTTTGATGATTCATTAATATCACCAAATCACCAAAATAGTCGTTAAGTTTAGGCATTTGTTGGCTTAAATGCCACATGAAATATTATTATTTATGTATTACTGTTATCAACTTTTGAGATATATTTTTAAGTTTTTACAAAATTGCATAAAGATTTCTGTAAATCTAGAATATGAAATTACTGAATGTTTAAGAAATAGTGTATGTTAAATGTGTGGTCTTTTTATAGCTTGACATGCAGCATCACATAAAATCAAATTCTTGAGCCAAGACCACCATAAAACCACAGTATTAACAAGATTATGTACAACAGGGGGTTCATTTATTTAGCAACTGAAAGGGATAATGAGTTATCACTGAAATAATGTGATTGGAGTGGTCACGTGACCTCATACCATTCATCATCTCATGTAAGTTAATATAGTAGGAATGGGTTTCTAGAGGCTGGCTGGGTAATAGAATATGCCTCAGAGAAAAATGAAGACCTCTTGCTTCTCTGGCACAGTTTGCATGCCGCCGCCATCAACCCCAAATGTGTTTGAGTGAAAAATAACAAGCCTATTTCCTTCCCTGTTTTTGCTGCAACAGATGATGGTCAATAGGACAACTGAGGTAGAGATATTTATCTAGTCCCTCATTTTTTTGGCAAACAGATCTTTTGATTTATTGCATTCATTTTTGGTCCTCTTTTTGGCATGTAGAATTGAGCTTTTCCGTTTGTTAACTCAACATTTTTAGTTATTTTGAACCTTTGCATGGCTGGTTAGTCTCATTCACAGCATCATCCAAACCCCTTTGCATATGTCACGTCAGAAATTTCAATTTTATGTGTAAAATGTATTGAATGAGAACGTTATATCTAGTGCCATCATTGCTGCTGATGTTCAGTTTGAGCTATTATAATCAGAGACAGGCAGAAAAGTCAATAATGTAGACAGTGTCTATCCTCTTAATACATCTATAATCCTCCTCATCATAAAATGTATATTTTATCCTTTAGTTACAGTCAGTATTAAGCTGCAAGGACACTTTAACATAATCACCATTAATGCAAAACTACTGCTTGCTTAGTTGAGTTTAAATTGTATATTAAAATATTATTATTTTATTTTTGTAATGTTTTATAATGTTTTATTATCAATTTAGCAGTCTTTTAAAATTCTTTAGTTTCTGATAAATTAATACAGATATTCATACAGGTGCACAACACTGTCTTATATTGGCTTTGCTTGCTGCCTTTACTAAAATATCCAGAAGCCTAGGGGAAGGCAGTCACACGGCTTTAATGAAATAGACATTTATTTCATTACTCTTACCTAAAGGTCAAATAGAGCCCAGTGGCATGAATTTGCCTTTTAACAACAAACGCTTGACTTCCAGCACGCATTAGTGTGATTGCATTAAGCTCTTTAACAATATAATATATAGCCTGTGCTAAGAAGGATTAATCGTTCTTTTTTAACATCCATACATCCACCAAAAATAATGTCTGAATGTTTGCAGGTGGCGTATAAAATTTTAAACTGTTGTTGTGTTAGCTTTATCAATTATGATGTTTAAATATGATTATGCATTTTATTGATATTATTATTCATGGAATAATTATTACAGTATGTTATAAACATGATGGATGCAAATAGCACAATGTAATATCATACATGTTACAAAAGTATAGAATGAAGGTTTTGTACATTGTACAGTTAGTGGTTCATATATGTACTTCAGAATGATCAGATTTCTTTAATCTTTGCAGGTTTATGAGGTTTTAGTTAGTGTGGTCAAACGATTAATCCAGATTAATCGCATCCAAAAATGCTAAATGCTCTTTATATATATGTATATATAAATACAAATTCATACAGTATATATTTTGATAATATTTACATTATATAAAAATACATTTAATATATAAATATTACGTTTTTTTTTATTTTATTGATATATATACACATGCATGCGTGTGTGTTTATATATACATTATAAATATATACAATATACACACATATTATGTAAGCAAAAACTTTTTTATTTTGGATGCGATTAATCATGATTAATTGTTTGAGAGCACTAGTTTTAATGTAATTATCCACTGCACAGCATGCTGCATCGCATATTTGATTTTACACCAGCTTTGAACGTGTTTCACACAGTCAATATATTCTTCACACTTTTGTAAATGATGTTTTCACATTAAATCGGACCGTGACTTTCAGAATGGGAAGGTAAGGCAAGAATTTCACATATTCAAACTCCTCTACAATCTTATAGTCCAGACATGATTTTATTACCGAGATTATCTGCATATTGCACTTTTGTCTTTTGATTCTTTTATGTTTTCTTTGGTGTTATTCTTTGATTATGTTCCCCTTGTTTCCATTATATTAAAACTGTATGTCATCTGAAATGTTGTGTCTTTTGTCAAGTTCAGTTAACGACTTCTTGTTATTTTAAGTTTATTTATTTGTAAATTCTTCTTTTGTTTTTGTTTGCATGCCCATGTCTAGGAGATTGACCTCTCTTAAAGTTTATATATGTATGTTTATGTATGTGTTAGTTGTCAAAATTAAAGTTTAAGGCTTCTTTTCAGACTTCTTCACATGGGACCAAATATGCCTTTGAGGCAACAATGAGCTCAATCAGTTTTCCTAATTGTTCATTTTATACTTTTACTACACATGATTGCTGCATGCTAATGTAGTCTATTAAAACAAGATAAAGGCAGGGTTACAGTTTTTAGTTGGGGTTGAAGATGCCACTAATTGCAGATCTGAAACCAGCATTTTAATTGTAAGTCAACATCTGTTTTCAGATCTGTGTTTATTGACAGCTTGGGTCTAAAGCATTGAATGAATGTTGGCTTATCCCTTTTTTACGTTATTTTATTCTTGTGTCCCATCCCCTCTTTTTGTAGAGTGGATTCACACCCCTGCATATCGCTGCGCACTATGGGAATGTAAATGTTGCAACACTGCTCCTCAATCGAGGGGCTGCTGTGGACTTCACTGCAAGGGTAAGTGTTTACCGCTTTTGCACGCATGTATGTACATAAGCTTGACTCCCTCAAAGGGTTAGTTCACCCAAAAGTGAACATTAGCCTGTGTTTTACTCACCTTCGAAGCATCCTAGGTGTATGTGACATTCTTCTTTCAGACAAATGTAATCAGAGTTATATTAAAAACTGTCCAGGCCCCTCCAAGCTTTTCCATGGGGCTAAGCTGGAGTTTGCTGG
Source organism: Enteromius paludinosus (assembly GCA_032361165.1). Taxonomy (NCBI): domain Eukaryota; kingdom Metazoa; phylum Chordata; class Actinopteri; order Cypriniformes; family Cyprinidae; genus Enteromius; species Enteromius paludinosus. Next base: position 22,537,968 of record JAUMHQ010000059.1, read on the forward strand.
ATACAATTCAGAAGACGTGAAATAAAGTATGCCTGTCCATGCATTTTTGTAAGATGAATATCCATCTTTCAAATGTAATAAAAAAAGAAAGAAAATTGACTGTGGCAGGTGAAAGCAGTCCTGGCGGATGGCTTAAGACAGAGGTGTTGCTTGATTAGTAACGAACGTATAGAGAGAACAAAACAAAACAGCGGTCAAGAATTAAAAGCATAAACCAAGGATTTGTAAAGAAAAATGTCGGAGGATTTTGATATTAGCCAAGAGGAGACAGGTTTTCCTTTGCTAAAGTAAGGAAACATTGTTTTTTTTTTTGTTTCATTTGCTCCTACATTTCCTGAAGGCACACGCTTGACGCATACATGTTACCTCATCCAGATCAACATCGTCCGCTAGTCAGCGGAAGTGAGAAAAAAGTGTTTATTGCATTTCAAATAAGGGTATTTATCATGCATGGTTTCACTACAGGAGGCCTTTATTCAGCCCGGAGCAGTGTGAGGGATGTATTATTATGGATATGTGCACTTTATCGCATGCCTTCAATTGCTTGGCGGGGCCAGGCCAATTTTTTGTATAACTGTAATTGGATTCTTCTGAAAGAAAAAAAGTCACATACACCTAGGATGCTTCGAAGGTGAGTTAAACACAGGCTAAATTTCATTTTGGGTGAACCCTTTAAGCACTTGTACATTTACTACTACTAGCTACTTTATAATACAGTACCACAATAAGGTACAATACACAAACTAAGAATTTTAATTAACTTGACATTGAAAAAGGGCTAAATGGTCATTGAAAATTCATTTTTTGCATTTATGAAACTGATGAGAGACCAAAGTTAACAACTATCTAAAAATAAATTTTACAAATTTATTATTAATATAATATTTTTACTTCTTTTCGGGCATAGTGTGCAAGTTGTAAACATTGTAGACAAAGCTCATGATTCAACATTAGATAAAAAAAAATAATAAATAATAAATAAATAATAAAAAGATGATTCTCAGCTCAATTTCTAAGACACAGCATATACAGTGTTTCCTCTGTATATATATATATATATAATTATTATTATTTTTTTTTTACAGAATGGGATCACGCCACTACACGTTGCGTCTAAGAGGGGAAACACTAATATGGTGCATCTACTGTTGGACAGAGGGGCTCAGATTGATGCCAAAACAAGGGTTAGTAAAATGTGTTTTGTACATACTGTATATGTCACGCCGTAGGCGTGCCCTTGTGATCCTTGCTGTGCCATGTGCTATGTTTATTTACCTGTCAGCTTCCTCGTGTCTGCTCCTCCTTTGTAACCCCGTCCTCTCATCAGTGTTTAACTCCATTACAGCCATGTTTTTTCCAGGTGTGTTTGATTAGTCTTTGTATAAATTCCATGCCCCATGTCTTGTTCAAATGTCATTCGTTGATGTTTCATGTCATGTTGTACAGTCACGGTGGACAGTAACGAAGTAGTTGTAATTTGTTACTGTACTTAAGTAAATTTTTCAAGTATCTGTACTTTACCAGAGTAGTTTTATTTTTAGCAACTTTTACTTTTACTTCACTACATTCCTAAGCAAAGGATCGTACTTCTTACTTAACTACATTTCATAAAACATATTGTTACTTATATATCACGTGCTCCGAGCGAGACCCAGACAAGCAATTCATTAACAAACTGATTCTTTTTAACAAACCTTTTCGATCGGTTCGCAAATCGCACTAAACGATTCATTCTCAAATTGGAACCATCCGATTGCAGCTGTTCTTGATTCGACAGCTCACTGATTCAAACGATCCGTACAGACCGAGTCTCCAGTGAACCGAACAACTGGCGCGCGCATAAAGTTACTAACTTTAACTGAAAATCATATTTAGTTAAAAACTGTCAGTTTGCTGCACTGCCGTAAAGGGTGATATATTGAAGTCCACTGAACGGAATGCAGACGCATCAACATCAGTGTCTTCAAGTCAAAAAACTTTCATATTCTCTGCTGATGTACCGTTAACGTTAGCAGTTTTATTAAAATGCTAACGTTACTCATTTAGCCCTACATCTGTTTTTATATTGTTTATCAACGGTCTATATTTTTTATTGTTTATATTGCTGAGTAGACAGATAAGACTGTTAATTCATCATACTTAAAATAAGTAGGTCTATATAAATATGCTGATTTATTGCTGGTGCCAAGTCATAGTGATTTTTAGATAATGTCCAATTTTTTTTTTTTAAATAACGTTAGTAATTTGAGGGGGAAAAAGGATGTGATGTTCAGGTAACTAAATTAATTAACAAAGTGGGTAGTAATGCCCTCTGGGGGTATTTGGCCAAGAATGTTTACAACACAGACAAAAAGGAAAAAAAAAAGAAAATATTATATTTTCCTTCAAATGTTTTCCCTAACTTATTCTCATGTCATATATAACGTTCTGTGATGTTCTGCAAAACACTAACCTAAGCTTCAAAACACTTTCTTCTTACTGGTGAAAATTAAGCGGTCAAATCTGTTTTCTCTCGGGTACGTTGCAGTGTAAGCTTCACAGTGAACATTACTACATCCTGCTCATCAAAAATCCCAGGTATTTGTATTTATTCGTGGCAGGGACACGTTTATTTAGCTATTTTCGTAAGTCCAGCACGAATGGATGCATCCAATGGAATCTTGGTTTAAAAAAATATACTGGACTTACGAAAATAATGAAATGTCCCTGCCACGAAAAAAAAAGATTAAATAAAATTTTGTAATTTAGTCACGAAGTGCCATGAGACTGGGTTGCTTGAGCAGTAAGATTATAAAAAAATATGTGCTTTATAAAATTAAGTAGGCTGTATAAAATTGCTAAATTTATCAGTACTTTTTTACTTAAGTACATAAATAAACAAGTACATTTACTCAAGTAAAATTGGAAAAGGAGAACTTTTTCTTTTACTGGAGTAATATTTTATTGTACGTATCTGTACTTACACTCAAGTACTTGATTTGTGTACTTCGTCCACCTCTGCGTGCAGCTCGTTTCAGTCTCTTCTTTGTTTTGTTGTTTAATAAATGTCCTTGAATTCATTCCTGCCTTTCTGAGTCCTGTATCCCGCCAAAGAGCGCTCACTACCAGCGTGTCATCGTGACAGTATACACATAGCTGAGATGAGTCTTATTTTAATGAGCATGATATTAGCCAGATGTCAGTTAGTAATAGAAAAAAGGTATGCAATGCTTTGAATTTATGTTTAATAAAAGGTGCTATGAAAAATGTATATCAAGCTACTTAATAAGCAGTCAAACACACACACACACACACACACAAACTACTAAAAATATGAAACTTTCTCTCTACTTTAGCTGCTCCTGTCTGCACCACGCAGAATTATCAACACATTGTCTTGGCACATTTTACATAGGATGACTAATATACAGTAAATAACTAACTAACTAAAATGAATTATTAAAATAATTGTTATCTTGGGCCAAATTCAGAGAATGGATGACAAGTTTATAACAAAACTAACACAGACAAGCTAACATTCACAATCTTAATCTATAAGCACAACTAGCTAGTTTCCCTGACCAACGCACATGACTTGTGCAGAAAACCAGAGCACTCCAAGGACAACCAAACCAAAATCAACACAGAAAGGCCTACTGGAACCTTCATTAATTAAAAGTCTCAAAGTATGCAGTCAGATGATTTAATAATCAGTCTTAAAGACTGTGTTACATGCATTGTTATAATCACATTTTAATTACATCATCCAGTTAATCTTTATAGGCTTTAATTTGCCAAAATGTTACAAATATATTCAAATACACATAGATTTGTTTTTGCCTGAATTGTAAATGAAATATTTGGGGAAACCACAATTCCTATGCGCCATCACCAGTGATGATGAGTCACTGTAGCTGTGTGTGTGTGTGTCATCCTACACACACACACGCACCCCTTTCACGCTCTGTTGTTACTGACTTCATCAGTGCTTTTAATGCACAATATGCAATGATGAGTACATTGAGTATAAAAGACACAGGAGAGAGGCTATGGTTGAGAGTGTAGGGGTTAAGGAGAATGCATATGATGTCACATTTGAGAGGTTTTTTTCAAGTTCCAGAGTGCTTCGTCATGAAATTACTGATGAGACCATAAGGTGTGAATGTCTGTGTTGCAGGATGGCCTCACGCCTTTACACTGCGCAGCAAGAAGTGGGCATGACACAGCAGTGGAGCTCTTATTGGAGAGAGGAGCCCCTATGCTGGCCAGAACCAAGGTAGCCATTGAAATTAACACTTTTATAATATAGCATGCTATTGTTTTTGTGTAATAATTAATATAAATTCTTGATGTTGACTGTAATGTGTAGTTAAAGTAAATTTAATCGAATGATATGGTGTTTATCATGTAAACATGAAATACAATGTGATTGCTTGATGATGTTATTAGCTACTTTGACTAACTCAATAATGTAATGCATTACTTTTACACTACAACTTCACCTACCACCTTCAACTCATCACCTACCTCTCCTAAAAGTTTAAATTTACATTACCAAACACATACAGACTAATATGTGATGTGTCAAAGATAAAATTTTGACTTGCTTTTTTTTTCAATTTACTCTTGCTATGTCTAGAACGGTTTATCTCCACTCCACATGGCAGCGCAGGGTGACCATGTGGAGAGTGTCAAACACCTGCTGCAGCACAAGGCACCTGTTGATGATGTCACACTGGACTACCTGACAGCCCTCCATGTTGCCGCCCACTGTGGTCACTACAGAGTTACCAAACTTCTATTAGACAAGAGAGCCAACCCAAATGCTCGCGCATTGGTACATGCATTCGTCCTTTTGTGGGTCTTGTTTCCTCTGTAAAGCTTTTAATAATCTTACACTTTCGTACTTGTTTGCTTCTTTTAAGAATGGTTTCACTCCTCTACACATTGCCTGTAAGAAAAACAGAGTCAAAGTAATGGAGCTCTTGATCAAGTATGGAGCATTCATTCAAGCAATCACTGAGGTATGAACACAGACACTAACACTCCCATAAGAACAAAATTGAGGTCTCATTTGAGTATACGCCCTATAATAATATGTATTTAACAAGTTATTGATTTGCCAGAATCTTCATTAAGCCTGCATAGAATCTGTGCATGGTTTCTCAGAAAACTCTGTGGGTCCCTTTTATTGGTTCACTCTAATAGCTTTAGAGTCAGAGGCATTTCTGAATTTGTGCACTGTGAAGACATTTGAGCTTGAATTTTTAAGAAGGATGGAATTTTTAAGAAGGATGGAATATCAGAATCACTCTGTTTCTGATGTGGCCTTATTTTGCCTTTAAAGAGCTCACTAAAGCTCACTTGTGTTTTGGACAGGCTAAAGTGGCTAGATACTGAGCAGCAGGAAGAGCAGTCCAATCTGGATGAGTGCTTTCTGCCTGGATGTAATTTACATCCACTTTCTAGATTTCCATGATAAGTAATTGAGATCTTCAAAGCTGGATACTTCTGACTTTACCACCATCATGGGTTAAGTGGAGCAAGTGTATGACATTTCAAAGGTTGAATAGATGCTGGAGGCATATATATATATATATGTATCATATGGTTTCCGCTGTAAGTCTCTCAATAGCAGGTTTGTTTGCAGTTTTGGCAAAGAAGCCTCTGTGGCTCAATCTCTTATAAGAAAGTAGAAGACCTTTTTGCTCAGTGCCCCTGTCCAGTGTCTCTGACGGTGCTTTTTTGAAACGTGGTCACTGCTTTCACCAGGAAATATCACACAGCAAAGTAACACAAAGTAACATTCTTTTACACACTTGAGAGCTTGTTATGTCAATATAATCACAATACCATTATATACTCCATATTCATATGTGCGTGCTGTGCTTATTTGGTAGAAATGGTTAGTAGATGATGTGTGTTGACAATTTATTCGATTTAGATAATTAGACTGATGTCGTTGTCATCTCTCTCTCTCCCTCTCTCTCTCTCTCTCTCTCTCTGTAGTCTGGTCTCACACCAATCCATGTGGCAGCCTTCATGGGTCACCTCAACATTGTTCTTTTACTACTACAGAATGGAGCCTCCCCTGATGTTAGCAATATAGTGAGTAAACTGTGAGCTGTCTGTCTTCCATCATGGAACCTTAAAAGTGGTCAAACTATTCTACAGGCAAAGCATGACTTACACATAGCATTAAATAAAACTGCATTCATATATATTTTACTCATATTCATTAGTACACTGAATTAAATTTAAGTTTAGTGCAAATGCCTTTTAATTTTAAGTACATTTTTAATGCTGGCTTAAATTAAGATAATGAAGATGTCTATGCCCACTTTTTGAAACAGGCTTTGTGTTTTAAATCAATTATTTAAAAAAAGGAGGTTAAGCTAAATAAAAATATTAGAAATCTCTGCTCTAGAGAATGAAATACTGCCTCTGTATTCTGTCTTAGCGTGGAGAGACTGCTTTGCACATGGCTGCCCGTGCTGGACAGATGGAAGTTGTTCGCTGTCTTCTGAGAAATGGAGCCATGGTGGATGCAAGAGCAAGGGTAAAATAAATATTTGTGCAATCATCTGGTATTATTTTAGGGGAAATAGGTATTCCAGCTGTATTACTCTATTAATAGTAAGTAACTACTATTAGCGTGTTAAGGGTCTGTGAGAGCAGGGTATTTAAAATCATTTAATGACAACAGATGATACATACATTACATCAAACTGCTGAAATTAAGCTTAAAACTAAGTGTTTGCTCCAAATGTGTCTTTATGCACATACGTACCAATATCACACTTCTCACCCATCAGGAGGATCAGACACCGCTTCACATTGCATCTCGTCTGGGTAAGACAGAGATTGTCCAGCTTCTGCTACAACACATGGCTCATCCAGATGCTGCTACCAGTAATGGTTACACCCCCCTTCATATCGCTGCACGCGAGGGACATCTGGACGTTACTTCAGTGTTGCTGGAGGCTGGTGCTTCTCATTCTTTAGCTACCAAGGTCAGCAATAGCCAGATTTTACTTCCCTGTTGATAAAAACCTACTTAAACAAGTATCATTGAGTTCATAAGTTTACATAAACCTTGTAGAATCTGCCAATATGTTTTCTCTGCTCGAAAACATGTTCTTATGTAGCTTTTGAAAAACAGTACTAATAATAATAATAATAATAATAATCATAGCTGCAAGCAGCAATTCCGGGGCCAAGCCGCAAATGGGCTGTAGAGCAGCGCAGAGCCGGAAGAACATGAAAAGCGGAAATCGAAGGTTCAGAAGCGCAGAAGCTCAAAATCAAACAGATGTTCAGATGCGAATGACCAAAAACACTTTTCTGACAGAAGACAAATGCATGCTGAAGATCTAACTTTTGGAAAAGACAAGCACTTGCATTGTTTCGATAGTTGACTCAGTTGACACATTTTGAATGGAAAGGTGTGAGAAAGAGCTGACAAAAGAGTTCTTTGACATTTTAACCAGCATGACACTCAAAGTTATGTAAAATGCCCCTAATAAAAGACGGCTACCTCTGGCGAGCACATGGAGGGCTGTGCGGCCCTCCAAAGAAATGCCACCCCACACCATTACTGACCCACTGCCAAACCAGTCATGCTGGAGGATGTTGCAGGCAGCAGAACGTTGTGGAAGTTGGGCCCTCATACCACCCTCATAGAGTCTGTTTCTGACCGTTTGAGCAGACACATGCACATTTGTGGCCTGCTGAAGGTAATTTTGCAGGGCTCTGGCAGTGCTCCTTGTGTTCCTCCTTGCACAAAGGCGGAGGTAGATGTCCTGCTGCTGAGTTGTTCCCTCCTACGGCCTTCTCCACGTCTCCTGATGTACTGGCCTGTCTCCTGGTAGCGCCTCCATACTCTGGACACTACACTTTAATTAGCTCTTTGGTTAGTCTATGTAAATGAAATCAAAGATCCATTTAACTACGGTTATCCTAAGTTTGAAATATGAAATACACTCAGTTGACTAATATGTCCAGCATCTTAGTACAAAAAGCATAATTAAACAGTTAACTTTAATCTGCGGCCAACAAATTAAACAAACTATAGCGTTTCCTTCTGTCTAAGCAAGGTAGCTAAGGAACTTGGCAATATTTGACTCTTCCAAAACACAATACACAAGATGGTTCTTAATAAATGAAAACACAATTTATTGTGAACTACTGTATCTACTTTACAAAACATTAGCCTAGGATTACGTTAATGCACACACATTCACACACATGCTGTCTAACGTTGGAAAGATGAGAGTTACTGAGAGTCCAAAGCATTTGCTACTACTTCTCTAAACCCACAACCCGTATGGAAACACTTAGCTTAAGTTCGAGTTTCAGTATGCACCGTCAGCAAGAAGGGAAATATTTTGTGTTTTACCGCTCCGAGCGAGGTAGGTCGGCTGATGTACTCGTTTGGGAATCCTGCTACTTCTGCTCAGCTTTCTGACGTCGTTGAGGTTGACCACTGATTGGTCTTTAGAGTTCTGGATTGCACTTCTCTGAGTTTCCTAAGTTTCTCTGAGTGGCTTCGCTGGTCTGCTGCTGCCGTCCTTTCTTCCGAGATGGTAGGTGATCCGAGGTTTCTTTGGAAGAATATGCACGTCTGGAGAGATTCACACGCATGTTCAAAAGTTCTCTGGGTCCATGTTTTGAACTGTGACTTTTGCTCCCGCCCACGATTGAGGGTGACCAATCAGTCCAGTGTCATGGGCTGGTCCTTTTCTCTGAATGGTTCCTTGTGGTGCATATTTTGAATGCATTAACATGTATTTAATGCAGTTTTATGACTCCTGAACCATTTAGAAGGAGATTTTAAGATTCTCTTTGGAATGTGTACTTAAGCATCTCTGTCTGTTCACTATGAGGTCCCACAGTATACAGTATATCGTCACTATTGGAAAGGTGTCAAATATAGAATTTGCTGCAAGTTATTAATATTTTTGAGAATTATTAACTATTATTAATTATAAGTACAGATTTAGTCATAAAAAATACTGCAGTTTATGTTTCTGCCATTGAGTTATTATTGAAGATTTGTAGAACACAAGATCCAGGGGGCGAGGTTGGATATAGATCCAACTCTTCCCGCCTTACATGTACTGTACTGTACCTAAACCTACCCATCTCTACCCCCTGATCACTGAACCCACCCATCTACACCCTTAAACCTACCATCTGCCCCCTGGACGATCCAACCACGCCCCCTTGTTTGTTTTGTTCTGTATTGAGGAACTACTGTTTTATTGTGGTATTTGTCCACATTAAGTACTGTGTTCATAAGGACTCACTGTCACTCCCTGCTGACAGTAAAAAAACTACATCTGAATCATACAGTAAAGAGTTAGCAGAAATGTTTGACAGCCAGAGCTACTGCTTCAGTTCCCTGGCCCCAGGGTTAAATTAAAGCTGTAAGCCTAGTCTTTATGAACTCATCTATCTCAACACATATTAAGTCTGCCCATCTTCTAACAGGACCCAGGGCAGTTGTCCATTTGACACTATGGTAGCTGATAGAAAATTGTTTTGAAATAATTCATAAATTATTGTTTTTTTAATGATGTTTCTACAAAGTGCATATTAGTATTTTAGTGTTTAATGTAAATGTAATACATTCAGTAAGTTTATTTAGTTTGACAAGGATCTGCTGCTTTATCTGTATTTTGCATTTGAATTAACAGAAAGGATTCACACCTTTACATGTGGCATCAAAATATGGTAGCCTGGATGTGGCAAAACTACTTCTACAGCGGCGGGCATCCCCTGACTTTGCTGGAAAGGTAGGCACAAGCAAACTGAAGGAGGATCTGTTTTTAAAACACTTGTAAATTTTAAGATTAAGAAAAAATTATTAAGTGCATTTGCAGTTTTATTTTTATTATTTACATGATTGGTTGGTTTTAGCCTAATTCATAGAATTTCTGGAATGTTGTTTAAAAGAAATACTTTGAGGCTATGTTGACTGCAAGAGTACTGGAAAGCATTGTTTCACTTACTGATAACATTTTGTTAAGAAAAAGAAACAACATTGTTTTCTTCCTTTTTTCTTTAATAAGGAACCAGGTTTTGATTGCCCTCGTGCTTGCACTCTAATATAGACGATAACCTTACCTACAAACTTACCACGCTATAACAATCCCTGTTAACACTGCTTTTTCATCATATATTCCATGTATCATCAGGTTTGATTTAATGCTTTTTGCGATGCTAACAATTCTCCCTTAATCATGTTGCACTGACCATCATCCCAGCAGAATGGTCTTACTCCTCTACATGTTGCTGCTCACTATGATAACCAGAAGGTGGCGCTCCTGCTTTTGGACAAAGGAGCTTCTCCCCATGCCACAGCCAAGGTGAGATGATGTCATCTAAAAAAAAAAAAAAAAAAAAATATGATATATATAGAGCATGCCTTTTTTGTAGCTTCACTACCTGTAACTGTCCTCTGTGTCTTTTCTCCGTTCATGTAGAATGGATACACTCCCCTTCATATAGCAGCAAAAAAGAATCAATTGGAAATAGCTACCACCCTCCTGCAGTACGGAGCCGAGACCAACATCCAGACCAAACAGGGTGTGATGCCACTCCATCTGGCTTCTCAAGAGGGACACAGTGAGATGGCAGCTCTGCTTCTGCAAAGAGGAGCTAATGTCAATGTAACCACTAAGGTGAATGGTTCTGAAAATATCTCTACAAATATCTATTAGCTATCAGGTGTGTTGTGTTTCCAGACTAAACATTATCTCGATAAAGTAAATTACATTTGAAATAAGACAAAATACAATAAAATCCAGTGGAATAATCTACTTTACAGTAGAGCAAAAAGAAAGAAAAAACACTAAAATAAATAACAATGGGACAAAACAAAGCAATTGTGTTTTTGATATACTCTGTGGTCATGTAAAACAGGTTACAAGCTAGTTTGTACCTATTAAGAGCAAATCCTCCATTAAATCTGATCTCTTGATGGACGTGTATTGTATATGATTTTTTTGTTCATCTATAAGCCTTGTATTTGCTTAATTATAGCCAATGCCCAGACTATTATTAAGCTTTTTATTTCTGTGATGAGGAACTTCAGCTCTGTTGTATAAAGGTCTCTGGTTTGATTGATTAGTTCATTTATAAATTTGTTTTTTCAGAGTGGACTTACATCCCTTCATCTTGCTGCCCAAGAAGACAAAGTAGGTGTTGGAGAGATTTTAGTTAAGCACGGTGCCAATGCTGACCAACAAACCAAAGTAAGAGATCATTATTAAATCCTAAATTAAGATAATTTCCCCAATAACTATCACTGAGGCTGACAATATAATCTCTGTTTTAGTTGGGATACACACCTCTTATTGTTGCCTGTCACTATGGAAATGCAAAGATGGTTAATTTTCTGTTGAAGAGTGGGGCAAGTGTCAATGCTAAAACAAAGGTATTTTATAATCTATTATTATTTTTTATTTTTTTTATATTAATATTAAAAAAAAAAATTCTATTTAAATAAATAACCACAGTATACACTGATTTCCACATAACAAAATAGTGTAATTTACAATAATTAAACAAAAGATAGCGATGTGTTATAGTCATATTGTGAAATATAATGTTTGTGTTCTTGTCAGAATGGTTACACACCTCTACACCAGGCTGCACAACAAGGGAACACACACATTATTAATGTCTTACTCCAGCATGGAGCCAAACCCAATGCCATCACTGTGGTAAGTACATATAAACACAGTCACACACAAACAAACAAACCCGTACTTCATTTGAACAATATTCAATACAATCAGCATAAAATGGTCCCTATAGTGTAGTTTTTTTAAATGCCTTTTCCCATGAAAAAAAAGGTAACAGTCGCACTTTATTTTACACTAGGTGTACTTGCATGTACTTATAATGTACTTACAGTGTTCCTACCCAAGAAAGTACAGTAGCATAAAATAAGGTAACTACATGTTGTAGGGTTAGATTTAGGGGTATGTTCAGGGTTAGCACCTAGGTCTTACCTAGTTATTGTAATTACTACAATAAATAAATACAACACACGTAACATGTACTAACTATTATAATAACAATTAATTATTTACCATTACATGCACATAAGTATAAACCAAAACCTTAACCATACTGCAAGTAAATGTAGTTAATTTATATTACTCAATACTTAAATATGTAATGACTCTGTTTGTTTTTCTCAGTAACACTTTATTTTAAGGTGTCCTTGTTACAAAGCAAAATATTATCTATTTATATTAATATTGTTGTGATTTAATGTCATCTACTGTAGAATGGAAACACCGCTCTTGCCATCGCACGTCGCCTTGGTTACATTTCTGTGGTTGACACTCTGAGAGTAGTCACAGAGGAAATCATCACTACAACAACGGTATGTTTACCATAGAATGTGCGTTTTTAAGAGGTTCATAAAAACATATGCATTGTGGGTTTTAACTAGAACAACAACAAAACACATTTGTTTCTATGCAGACGGTGACAGAGAAACACAAGCTAAATGTGCCAGAGACCATGACAGAAGTCCTTGATGTGTCTGATGAAGAGGGTGAGTGTGACAACTAATTATTTTATTGCTTTACTATTTCAGAAGTGTTCATAAGTCACTCAATCCTGGAATATAATATTGGCAAATCTAAAAATTTCACTTGTGATATGTTGACAGATTTTCAGTTTTGTGTATTTGGTTTTTGATGTTATTTACATGAAATGTCCTGCAGTTTCAAGACAGGTAGATGATGGGGCTATGTCTGATGATTCTATTGATTTTGAAGGTATAGAGAGACATAGCATGGATTGGTGTGGTTTAATAACTTAACCTTTCTTGCAGGTTTTGATGGTATTAATAAAAGTTGTAATGTATATGCAATAAGATTGTGTGGCATAATGGAATTGGCTACATTGCAGTCTATATTACTAAATGCCTGACATTAAGTCTACTAAACACAAGTGTTTAGCAAGTGTTACTAATCAGTTACTTATTTTAGTGTCATACTAGTGTAGTTCCTATTCAGGAACTCGAGCTGCGTCGACGAGACGCTTTGGGAACGCCCTCAGTGTGACGGCTCTGAACAGTGTGTAAAATCAGCCATTTCAGCGGGACGCTCTGTGTGTGTGTTTGCAAAAAGCCTATCTGAGTTTAAATAGGAAAAACAGTGTTTCTGTGAAAAAAAGTGGAAGTTTGTTCGTGTATTAAGACAAAAATAAAGAGTAGAACATGTCTAAAGCGAAAAAAAAACGAAAGGGGCGACAGCAGCTACAAGAGATGTGCGAGCCCATGTGAGAGATGCATCCTGCCGGATGACTCGCACACGCTCTGTGTAGTCGTGGAGCGGAGCGGAGCACACTGCAGCAGCTCTCCAGCAAACTGATAAGGAGGGCTACAAGCAGTGTGAGAGGCTGCCGTTGCTCATGCTTCGCTCCCGGAGGGCTCTGTTTAACGATGAGGGAGCCTTCATAAGCGATTCCCATGGATCTGGTCCCGCTCGTGCCAAGGCAGAGCGGCGCCGGCATTCATGGGGATCGCAGCTCGATCTACGTGATTTTGAAACCTTTTATCGTGAGGAATCCGAGACGGTCTCCCTATCTCGGTCCTCAGCCACGGGATCGAGATCCAGTTTGGCCAGATCGGAAGCGCGTTCTGCTACTTCCCCTGGTCAAGGTGGCGCAGCGCTGCTCCTCTCCGCATCAGATAAGGAGATGGA
>JAUMHQ010000059.1:22553920-22597646 GCA_032361165.1 Enteromius paludinosus
AGGGCGGGGTTACAAACGAGAGACATGAGGGAGCTGACAGGTAAATAAACAGCACATGGGACTGGAAAAGAAAAAAGGACAACAGACATGGAACGCCAAGAGGCGTGACAGATTAAGTCCTTACTCTGATTATTGGAAATAATCACATTATTCGCTCGCATGTAAATGTAGTCAGTGGCTTATGTAAGAAGCTATAATAACACATATGGTCACCTCACGCATAAGTGCTGCTCCCGGACCACGACTGTAGACATCACCTGGCCAAGGGGTCGCCCCTTTTTGATGAGGGGTAGGTCGTCAGCGGTGCGAGGTTCCTGCAATCCTTGATCAGGAACACCCTTGTGCAGCTCATGGTGTTCAGGGTGGTGGCAGCTCGGCCTGCGACGACAGACGAGAGCTCACACGCTTTGGAAGCCATACTTAGCTGATGCAGCCTTTGGCTGCCCCGCCCTTTGAGGGTGGTAAGGTTAGGGGGCACGCCTTAAGAGTTCAGAGCATGAACTCGCAAAAACTCCTTCTTCGATTCCAGCTCAGAATGGCGAGGCTCCGAGGCGAAAATCTGCAGGTGAATTGCATTCATGCCCTGTTATACTCATGTAGTGACCAAGTGCCCCTGAATGCAATCTGGGCAAGCCAATGTTCATTGGCCTTTTGTTTGAAGCTCAAAGGCGGTCTCTCATGCAAGTTCCCATATGTAACGTCGGAGTGACTCGACTGAAGGGGAACTCAGACAGTTTATTTTTCCTTTTTCAAAACATTTATTATTATTTATGATTTTTTTTTACATACTTTTTGTGTTTTTTTTATTTTATTTTATTGTTCCACACTCTAGGCAGCCAGTATGCAACTGAAAGCAAAACTCCAGTGTTGGTCTACAGTATGTCCACTCATTGGCTTAAAGCACAGGCTAGAGACACTACCCCTGCTGGCCATATTGTGGCCAAGCTGCTTCATTTGGTCTACCCTTGACTTTATTGCTCTAGGACTGCTTAAGTGTAGATTGCTGTCATATCAAATCATAGAGGCTTGCTGATATATGCAATCTTTAACAAATATAAATTGAAAGAATCTGTAAAGCAAAGTTTTTGTGCATTTGTGTGTGTATATAATGCTTCCAGTTTTTTTTTCTTCTTTTTTTTCTTACATTTTAAACAAGTGATTCTTTTATTATATAAAAACAAATACTTTTAATGTGTTTGTAGATATATGGGATTACAGTAATAGCATCATCTGTCTGTTTACAGGTGATGACACCATGACAGGTGATGGTGGAGAATATTTGAGAGCAGAGGACTTGAGAGAGTTAGGAGATGATTCTCTACCTGGGCAGTACCTGGATGGCATGAACTATTTGCGCTTCAGTTTAGAAGGAGGCCGATCAGACAGGTATGATAGTTTTAATAAAATATTTTTTATTATTATCTTTCCACCATGTCATTCTAAACCTGTGAAAGCTTAGTTCTACCTCAGAACAAAATTTAAGATATTTTGGGACTGCAAAGTAATAAACACTCTCAAGAACCATAAAACTATAAAAGATGATGTACATTTGCCAGAATAGTACATTTGCCATTAGTGGTTCAATCTTTATTTTATGAAGCGACAAGAATACTTAATACTTAATACATAATCATTTAATTAATTGAGTAAATGTAACTGTTTTTATTTTCTTTGTGCACAAAGAAAATAAAATTCTTCATAAGCTTCATTACATTATGGTTGAACCACTGAGGGCAGATGGACTATTCTGACAATGTCTTTAATATTCTTTTGGACATTGACAGTGTATTTTACTTGGCAGTCAAAAGCCTCCCGGTTTTCATACAAAATATCTTAAATTGTGTCCCGAAGACTAACAAAACTTTTACTGCTTTAGAACAACACGGGGGTAAGTGATTCATGTCAAAACTTCAGTTTTAGGGCATTTTACTAAAATACAAGATAAATAGAGTTATGTTTGTTTTTGAAAACCTGCTGTTTTCTTATAGTGCAATGTGTTAGTAATCAAATTTGCAAATCGTCATGTTTTCATGTTAAGTTCTGACTTACTTTCAGAATACTTGGAGTTCTTTAGTATAAATCAGGCATAACAAAGTATAATTTTAAATGCTTTATATTTAAATGTATACATTTTTAAAACTCATATTCTTCTTTCTACTAACGCTGACATAGTCGCTTACAAAGGTATGTGAGGAACAATGCACTCTCTATATCAGTGATCATTTTAAAGAAGATTTACAATTTTGGTTCTAATACAGTGTATTTTTAGAGCTAGTCTCTACTGGCTGTAAGGGTTTTTATCAGAAATGATAATACCATGACTTCTGTATTGTTTAAAGTGGTGTATAAATAAAGGTAAAAGATGACAAACTATTGATTGATGTTTGGTATACTGTATGTTTTTCTTTAGTTTGGACAGATCTTACACACCCACTCACCAAAGTTACTATTCAGCAAGGCACTATGGGATGATGGAGGATATGATATACAGTAACCAGGTAAAGTTTTTTTTTCATGCATGTATTTTAAAGTTGTAAAATAATTTTTACCCTATGGTGGTCTTCAAGAATTAATGTAATGTAATTAACAGATTAGTAAACTTAAAAAAAAACCTTTCAAATGTTCTGGCCTTTTAAATTCTGCATTCCTTTTCATTAGTAGGTAAAGCCCTAATTAAAAAAAACAAAACTTTATCCATTCTAGGTGTCTTCACTTGGAAGAGAAAATGAAAAGGACTCATATAACTGGGAAACGGAAAACTTGGACAACATAGCACTTTCCTCAAGCCCTGCTCACTCCGGGTATGGAAAATAACATTACGCTTTCAGTCAGACACATTCATACTGTTTTACATGTTACTGGTCTTATCAGCATTATCTTGGTACCTTTATATATATAACGGTATTTTTTGTATTTTTTTAAATTATATGCATACATAATCTGGACACATTTTTAACAACCATAAACTTGTAGGATGCCACCCTTGAAAGTTACTATATTAGTTCTCACTTACTCTAAGTTCCTCTGTTTTTTAAACTTTATTCTCTCTTTCTGACTTTTTCTCTCTGATGGATGGTATTTTTGATCTTCAGCCATTGTTCTCCGTGTCATGACCATGACAATAGCAGGTGACTGCAGTGTGTCATTTGACCTCAGACATCCTCTGCTCCTTTCAGTGTGCATTATGCACAGAAATCACTTAGTCTGCCATATTCTTGCTATGCCTTTTGGATTATTACAATTTGTAATGTGTGTGCCTGTGTGTGTGTACATATTTTCTTCCTAAAGATGCTAAAAGGCACTGCAAGTTTGAAGTCATCTGAATGTTATTTTTCATTTCACAAACATTTCTTGAATACTAACACACTATTTGTCTGTTTCTCATTTGTTTTTTAATCTATGTTTAATCATGGATTTTGTAACAAGCAACCATTACTGTAACATGTTACTGTAACTTAAAGTATTATTATAATATAACAATATAAGTATAATAAGTATAATAACAGTATAATAAAATAATTGCTTAATTTAAATCTATTAAAGATGCATTACTATACAAATTGAGCCATAAATAAAATGAAGGGTGAAAAAAAAAAAACGTTTTCTTTGAAAGAACAGCAGTAGAATTTTGGATTTTGTTTTAGGAACAGAAAATAGTATGTGATTATTTTAACGCTGACATGCATTCTGTGAGGACTGATTTTATAGAGTAAGAAAGATGTGTCGGTGTACAGAGATCCATATTAACCAAGTTAACTACTGAAAATGTGCATTACCATAACCAGCACAAAAAGTGATTGCATAAGAATTTCAATTCTTGCAAAATCAACATACATATACTTATGTATACATAAAAATATTTTCATATGCATAAACATGGACATTTTTGTTTGCTATGCATGTTGTGTGTCTAGGACTGTATATTCACATTTCCAGAAATCTGTGCAGGTGCTGTGTGTGTGTTTGCATGAAAATTAAACATAAATGTATGTTGTTTTGATATTGATATCCACCAGGACCTCATGGGTATTTCTATGTATTTTACATAGTGTGGTTCTTTACTTCTGTAGTAAATGTAGTTCCCCTTCAGTCGAGTTCACTTCGACGTTACATATGGGATCTCGCTTTGAGAAAAGGCCAATGAATATTCCCCGTGGTACGTTGAGCAATAAAGGTTTTTCCTCTGCCACGGTGAGGTGCTTGGGGACCTCACAATGACCGTGCAGAATGTTTCGCAGGACAGCAACGCTCCGCGGACTTCTGCCGCCACCCGTAATTCCGTCGTGGTGTTTCCAAAGGAATGCGCTCCCCTGAATGCCACCGGGCCCAGCATACCCTTTGGTGCACCCGAGGAGGCTGAGATGTCTTCTGCTGCATCAGATGGAGAGTCGGGCGGCGAAGCGCTGGCCGGTGTGGGACAGTGGACGTCTGCAGTCGCTGCTCTGTCCCAGGCGGATGCTGAGCTCTCAGCTAAGCTCCTCCGAGCTGCCGAAGCGATCGTCCTTCGTCCAATCTGTCTTGGCTGGACGATTGATATCTGAGTTCTCAGGCTGCATCCCCTTCTCGGTCCCCGTCGGTACCTTTCTTCCCGGAGATGCATGAGGAGCTGACCGTGTGCTTCCCCACCAGGCTGCCCCACCGCAGACACGGCTGTCACCGTACCCTTGATACCCCTGGCGACCCAGTTTTGGGGCCTGGCTAAAGCTCCTACTGGCGAAGGACGTAATCGAGCCTGTCCCTCCAGCCGAGATGAGGTCAGGGTTTTACAGTCCTTATTTCATCGTGCCCAAAAAGAGCGGTGGGCTGAGACCCATCCTGGACCTTGGAGTCCTTCTCAGAATGCTCACGCCGAAGCGCATACTAACATGTATTTGGCACCAGTATTGGTTCACAGCCATTGACCTGAAGGACACGTACTTTCAGGTCTCGATTTTGCCTCACCACAGACCCCTTCTGCGGCTTGCGTTCGAGGGTTGAGCGTATCAGCATAAGATTTTCCCATTTGGCCTGTCCCTGTCTCCCAGAGTCTTTACCAAGCTCGCGGAGTGGTCTCTGTCTGCCCTATGGCAGATGGGCATCCGAATCCTCAACTACCTCTACGACTGTAGAGGCTGTGTCTTCCCTTGTCTTAAATCAGACAAGCAGGTAGCGGGAAGACCAGCTGGTATTGGCTTGCTGCTGTGCTTCTCAATGGTTCGCCGATGCCAAGGCGAACCCCTTCCTGCTTCCCCGCAGTTGGACTCAGAGCAGAGTCAGTCCTGACTGTGCTCCTACTGGACTTCCTTCACCAGTAGGTTGTGGCTTTAAATATCTCCACAGTCAGCCAGAAGGCTGTGTTTCCCTTTACTTATATCCATATCTTATAGATATAGTGCATTCCCTGAAAGAATCCATGTAAGAAATCTTCATGTCTCTACCCCCCCAACCCATGCTTCAGTAAAAAAAAATAAAATAAAATTGGCATCCCAACAGGGCCCCTAAATTTGGCCCCCAGGGCGTTGGGAAGGTTACATGCAGACTCTCCTGCTGACATGCTTGCCTGTCGGCACCGGTGTCTCTGCGTAACACGGCATCCGAGTGAACTCGAGTGAAGGGGAACGTTTAAGATTACGTAGGTAACCCACGTTCTCTGAAGTAGGGAACGGAGACGTTACATCCCCTTGACACGACCCGGGAATGCGCTGGCGCCGACTCTGCTCCTCAGCGAAAACCTGCAAGTGCAATCCAGCCATGCCTTCTTATGCTCATGCTGTGATAAGGTGCACCTGGCTGTAATTATTGCACGCCAATATTCATTGGCCTTTTCTCAAAGACTTGAAGACGATTGGTCTCTCATGCGAGATCCCATATGTAACGTCTCTCTCCTTCATGGAACGTGGGTTACCTACATAACCTTAGACGTTCTGCCACACATGCATTCATTTACATATGCATAGACAATAAAATGTACAATATTAACGTATTGACTGCATCTAAAAACATTGCTAATTTATGTATGAAAAACTGTATGGGCATACATATTTACACACCATTATTTATTTATATTGGATTTATGGAATTAATTATGGATTGATATTGTGTTTATGATCTTGGAGGCTATGAATTCAGTTGCAGTTGCTCATTAATAAGATTTTTGTAATTGTTTAACTATGACTTGCCTGTGTTTGCCACAGGATACAAAATACATTATGAAAAGCAACTGGGAAAAAGACCAAAAACATAAATAACCCTATTGAATTCAAGCTTTTCTTGTTAAGATAATTATGTTAATTATTTATAATTACATTTTATATGTTCTTATTATAAACATTTGTTATGTTGAGTTTTAGATTTTATATTACAGTTTTTAAATATAAAAAAAACATTTGCATTTGAGATGTTGTCAGCCCATCCATATTGTACATTTCAGCATCTATGCGAACATAAAAATAATGATTTACCTGTAATTGTTATATACTAATAATACCCATTTATAAACAATGAGACCAGGCTGGAATATCATGATCCCTTTTGAAGTGACTTGTGATTTCATGACATGCACATGGTTTTAGTTGAAGTGTACTTCATCTGAAGATACGGTGCAAAAGTTAAAATATATTTTAACATTGTACATTCTCAATGCAGTTTCTTAGTCAGCTTCATGGTGGATGCCCGTGGAGGTGCCATGCGTGGATGCCGCCACAATGGTCTACAACTGATCATCCCACCGCGGAAATGTAGTGCCCCTACTCGAGTCACCTGTAGACTGGTGAAAAGGCACCGTCTGGCAACCATGCCCCCCATGGTAGAGGGTGACGGTCTAGCTAGCAGGCTGATTGAAGTTGGACCTTCTGGAGCTCAGTTCCTTGGGTAAGCAGCTGTTGGTTTGAGTTTGTTTGGCAGAGTACTAGACACAAAAATGTGTTGAGATTTCAGTGTCTTACTGCTAACTGCTTGAAACTCTTTTTATTTTGACTATTAAATTATCAGAATATGATATGCTGACTTTTAATAAATGCTCAAAGTAGTCTGGAAACACCAGTATGCACAGTATGTTGTTAATTTATTGCACAGCAGTATTTAAACCATATGCTTTTAATTTAAAGCCATGACTTTTCCCTCAAGCATATCCTTTTGTGAGAATGTTTTGAAATCGCTTTTTCCCCCAAGCTTTAATGTGTACAATTCTGCTTTTACATAATACTGAAACATACTGTACTTAGAATTACAATGGATACCTATTACTGTTGCAAGGTAGAACAGGTACTGTAGAAGATACTGAAAGGTGGTGCTGGGGTGGAGGAGGGTAAATGGCACACAGTACTGAATTAAATCAGGTTGGGGTGGAAATAAATAACGTTACTTAGAAAGGAAAGATATATTGATTTACTGTGTTAATAATGTTAATAATATTATAAGGGAGCAGTTTAAATGGTGGTTTAATGAAATATTGCACAATGTTGTTATGGACTTGTTTGCTGCTTTTTATTACTCACCTCCTATCAAATGACTGTTTTTGCTCCAGCATTTCTGTAAGGTTGTAACACCTTAAGCTTTGTTAATTATTATTTAATTATTAATTTATTTTGCTAGAATGCTTTCAGTGAAATTCATTGTACCAGCAAAATTAATCCTCCTTAAATTGCTCCATGATTATATGTTTTTCCCTTGCTGACTAACAATTGATGAATGGATATCTACATACAGTGCAAGTACAGGGCTGTGCCTTTGTTTCACATCCCTATGTAGAATCTATTTGAGGAACAGCCTTTGTGGTGGTGTGCAAAACCATAGTGGGCATTTAATTCAATAATGCCCCTCAGTGGCAACCAATGTACACTCAACAGCTAGTCGCTAAAAAATAGCTATGCAACTGTCGCTGTTGCATTAAATGAAGTACTCAATCTTGCCAAAATATTATTTTTGCACCATATTCTATTCATCTATTTGATGAATTCTCCACTTATTAGCCTCCTTTTGGGCAGGATATGGTCTTTGTAGCTTTCCTGAATTCTCTGGTCTGCAGACAACCGTGAGAAAAACAGAACAGAAAAGACCAAAATCATCACACAGAAGCGTTGAGTTACGATGTAGCAGAGTTCACTTGCCCAGCGCTCACTTGCACATGACTCTTTCCATGGGGCCCCCTAGGCAGAAGTTTGACACAACAGCAAAGTCACTGTAAAAGCATTTATTTTGGGGGACACCACTGTTGATATGTTTTTGATATGCATCAGTGGCCCAAAACCGTTCTTCAGTTATCCATTCTGAAAACTATGTAATTCTCTTGATATACATTTGATATAATACTCCTTGATATGTTCATATTTAAATATAGTATTTTATTATAGTATATGAAAAAACATAATTTAGTAATAAACCTAATTAAGATATCATATTAAGATATTATATTAAGATATAAATATTTTTTTGACTGGTTTTGTGGTCCAGGGTCCACAATATTTTAACATGCTAGTATGATGATGCAAAAAAATAGTTTTGAAAAATGTTTTGACTATGTTTCAGATTATTTTGGAAAATTAACTATTTTTATTAATGTTGTTTTAATTCTCCCATGACAGAAGGAGTTTGTATGTAACCTTGTATGTATGTATTTAGCATGAAACTAAACTTTAGAAATTAAACTAGGAAATAATTCTTATATTAGTTGCTTATTATCACCAACCGACAAAATAATACATTGTTTATTTACAAAATTCTAGCATTTGATATGAGGCATACAGTATGTATTACAAAAAATCTACATATTTTACAGTTGAAAACCAGTTTAAAAAGTGAATATACTCTAACTAAAAACAAAGAGGAAATTAAACTTTTCTATTCTAAATGGAAATGGGTCTACACAGAAAACTCTATTCTCTCTTTTCTCAATGCTGCTATTGGATGACAGTAAGCTTCACCTCCCTACCTCTCCGCCCCCTCTGAATGAGGGTGAGAGTTTGGTTAGTCGCATTCTGCAACTGGGCCCACCAGGGACAAAATTTCTGGGGTAGGAGTGACACAAAAAACAACCAATGGATGCCAATTCCACATCCCACTTTCTCCTTTCACACTCTATCTTCCTTTTTAATTGTGTTTGGTTGTATTCTGCTTTCATTGTGAAGTGTCCCTGTATAGTATGTACCATACAGTAGGTGCACCCTAGTTTCATTTATTTTTATTTTTTGATTACTCATGATTGTTTCCAAACTTGTTGAAACTGATTAACAAATTGTGGTTATACTTATGGTTATACATTTCTATCAAAATTTCGCAGGTTTGGGAAATTCATGATCAAAACAACATTCCCAAGACATACTATTTGTAGTGATTGTCATATTTGTAGTAAAGTGTGTTGTTTGAAATCGTGGTCCTTTATGAATCCTTTATGAATGTTTGTACCCAGCTTTTTGCGCTCATCTTTTCTTTTTTTTTGCCATTTGCTGAGCTACTTTTGTTGCAGCATGAATTTCAGTGGTTTTGTGCATTTTTAGGTATCAACATAATATGAATATTGTTATATGTGGCAGGTACGTATGTTGTAGTATATTTGTGATGGTTTTCACTCATTTAGGCTGTAGTCTAGCAGGGATGCCCAGTAGAATTTTAATCAAGTACTTGACAAGGACTTGATATCTGGACAAATCAAGGTGTTTCAGCATTGAAATTAAAAAAATTGAAAGACATGTCCAGTTGCTTTTCATAAACTTTCTTTTTAGAAATTTATTTTCTTTATGTTTGTTTTTAAACATTCTATATAATACTCATTAATTATGTATAGCCTACATGATATAAACTTTATTAGATCCAGTTGATAATATTTGTTACCATTACAATTACCATTAACTAGAGAAAAGTAAATATCTCATTCCTGTATCTGAATATTATTATACCAATTGCATTACATTAAAACAGCAAGCCTCTCGAGTTCATTTGTTACAGAGCTAAATTAATTATCTTTACTGTAATGTGTTTTAACGTGATGATATAATACTGTAGATAAATAGTTTGTATTTAAATATAGAAATTCAGAACACATAATCACACACACTTACACGTTTTTATGAATAACATTCTTTACATTTTTGCTACATGTTAGGCCGGTGATTGTGGAGATTCCTCACTTTGCGGCTCTAAGAGGAAAAGAGAGGGAGCTGGTGATCTTACGCAGTGAAACGGGAGAGAGTTGGAAAGAGCATCATTGTGAGTACACAGAAGAAGAGCTCAACCAGATCCTCAACGGCATGGATGAGAGTAAGAAAAACAACAGACATTACTTAAATAAAAGCATATTGTGAATGACCAAGACAATATGACCAATGTCTCATAGGCTGCTCTATACATGACCAAATTATAATTAATCTTTTTTCTAGGACTGGACCCACCAGAAGAGTTGGAGAGAAAGCGAATCTGTCGCATTATCACTCGGGACTTTCCACAGTATTTTGCTGTGGTGTCCCGAATCAAGCAGGACAGTAATCTCATTGGTCCAGAAGGTGGTGTTCTGAGTAGCACAGTGGTTCCACAAGTACAGGCTGTCTTCCCAGAGGGAGCTCTCACTAAACGCATCCGTGTTGGCCTGCAGGTAGCATGGAGATTAAATAAAAAAATATGTACATGTAGAATAATAATGCACACTGCTGTATTTAAGTCACAATATATAAATACATTTTGAATAAATGACAGTGAGATACAGTGTGTTACTTTACATTATTAATTTGCTCTGAACCTATCGTTATGGTAGTTGTACTGATTATTGATTTTTCTTTTTGACCAGGCTCAACCAATGAGTGTTGATGTAGTGAGGAAGAATTTGGGTAATAAAGCCACATTCAGCCCTATAGTCACTCTGGAACCACGGAGGAGGAAATTCCATAAACCCATAACCATGACCATCCCTGTCCCGAAAAGCTCCGCTGACCCAATCCTAGGTGGCTTTGGAGGTGGAGATACTCCTACATTACGGTTGCTATGCAGCATCACAGGTGAGAAAGTATACAGGAATATACAGAAATCAAACAAAAAGATTTTTTCATCTTCAGAACACATTTTAAGAAAACCAGGGGCTTTTGACTGTCCTACTTTGACTGCCAAAGAATGAATACGGTCAAGGCCCAGAAAAGTATGAAAGACATTATTTGATCCCACTTTATATTAGGTGGCCTTAACTACTACATTTAAATGAATCATTTGATACAGTGCACTTATTGTGTACATACTGTCACGCCCCGCTGAAGCTGCCAGCCAAAAGACTGTGTGGCACTCCAGCTTTCCATGAACTCTGTGTTTTTGTGTATGTTTTCTCATGCGGACTCCATTTCCCAGTATGCACCTCTCCCCCACAGCTGTTGCTAGTCAGGCTCAATCATTCAATTAGTTCCACCTGTGTAAATACCAGTCTGTTTGTTTGTCTAGTCACGGTTCATTGTCGTACATTGTGTATGCTGTATCACCGTCACCCTAGTTCCTGGTTTTCCTGTGTTTCTTCGTCACTCTTGGATTTATCGTGTCTCGACCTCAGCCTGTCCCCGGATCTACGTCTTCGCCTCTCCCCACGGACCCTGTATGCCGGTATTCTCGACCCTAGCTCTCGTTTATCGTTTACTCTATTGCCTATGCCTCTGCTGATTCTGTTTTGCCGGTCCACGACCACCTTTTGATGTACCCTGAGTTTATCATTAAACCCTCTGCACGTGAACTTGCACTTCTCGTCTGCTGATTCGTGACACATACATGTTTTATGTACTTATATTTTTTTTAAATACCTATATGTAGTTACATCTGTATTTAGGAAGTTAATTTCTGTAAATATATTTATAATTACACTGCTGACCCAACATTTACACCTTAATTCATCCTTAAACCTACCCCTTTCCCACCTCAATAGCAGCAAAAGTGTTTAGCAAAACAATATGAACACAATACGTACTTTGTATAGATTGAACCACTGATGGCAGAATGGACCATTTTGACAATGTCATTCATACTTTTCTAAGCCTTGACAGTTTTCATTCTTTGGCAGTCAAAGGGAGAATCACAAGTCTCTGCTTTCATCCAAAATATCTTAAAATTTGTTCCAAAGATGAATGAAGCTTTGACGGGTTTGAAACGACATGTGATTAATGACAAAAGTTTCATTTTGGGCTGGAGTAACTCTTTAAAGGTGTATAAGGTTTTGTGTAGCAGTGGTTTAGTCATGTAGAGCCTAGAATAATCTACTTGCACTGAGATTAATAATGTACTTCTGATTTTAAATTAAATGACTGAACAGTTTCTTGTTACGTATATTTGACATTTTTGTTGTAGATCTTTTTGAAGATTTTAAAGTCTAAAAATTTTTACAAAAGAGAAAAAAGTATTGATCAAAGATCAAGAACCCTAAACATTGTTACTAAATTTAAACACATGTTTGGATTTTCTAACCAAAGACAAATGTTGCATGTTTAGGTGGGACCACTCCTGCTCAGTGGGAGGATATCACTGGGACTACACCATTAACATTCACCAATGACTGTGTGTCTTTCACCACAAACGTGTCTGCCAGGTATTTTCTCTGCAAGCATTGCCTGGTAGAGGATTACTCAATATACTGTATGTTATGTGCATATACTATTATGTCTTTTTGAATGGAAAATACAAACAAGATTATTCTTTTTCACCAATCCTCTGTGCAGCCCACAAAGAAACAAACAATAAATAAATTAAATAATTAATTAAAATAATCACTAATATCTCCTATATTTTCTTCATCAGATTCTGGCTTATAGATTGCAGGCAGATGCAGGAGTCTGTGAACTTTTCCACTCAGGTGTATCGTGAGATCATCTGTGTACCTTACATGGCCAAATTCGTCATCTTTGCCAAAACACATGACCCAATTGAGGCTCGACTGCGCTGTTTCTGTATGACTGATGATAAAATGGACAAAACTTTGGAGCAGCAAGAGAACTTCACAGAAGTGGCACGTAGCCGAGATGTAGAGGTGAGTCTTGGGTATTGCTACACTGGATTCTTGTTAATATACTTCAGTGCATTGGACTGGATTTTCTAAACAAGTGGTTCCCAACCAATTGTCCTTGAATAGTAATTGGTTGGGAGTTTCATTTTAATGAAATATATAATATATGAAATTAAATAATTTTAATTATACACATATATTATCCACATTATTATTGTAAAAAATATTTATGTGATTGAAGCTGGAAAGATCACATCAAATGAAGGGAGAAGTTATTGTTAGATGGTTCTATCAGCTGGTTGTATTTGTGTATACATATACAGTATATATATATGAATATACATATATGTATACATATATGTATATATACGCACAAAGCCTGTTTACTGTTTACAGTGATTTTTACCACAATAAGTGATGTTGATAAACAAATTTCGGGAAGAGTGTGCACGTATTATCAGCCACGGCTGGCTCCGCAATTCTTCAATCAGGTTATTTCGCCCCAACCAATCAAATCTAAAAGCCTTAAATAAGTCCGTTTCCTTCCCTTCCGTATCTCGTTTACGCATCCCTCCTCCTCCCCTATTCCGCCTTCGTTTCACACCTTCCTCTGCAGGGGGGCATGCGGTGTCCGCCAATTTCCTGGCTCGCCCCCTGGACAGCACGCCAAACATGCTTCGCTTATTCGTATTATGAGGAAGCGCAAACTCGTGAAAGGTGTCTCTAAAAATTGGTATATCATGAAGGAACTAACTGAAATTATTGTTTGTAGTTTTTAGTTTTTTACAGCTACAGTGTTAGCTGTAAAAATTAGCTGTATAGTGTTTAGGAAATTTGACAATAAAAGAGAAAGTTTCTAGCAATGCATTTTATTTCACAGACATAACCTGAACAAACCATTTAGAGGGACAACTAAAGATTGGGGCAAAGTTTGTGAGGCTTGTGACTGTCCTATTGGCTGCAAAGTAAATTACACTGTCAAGGTCCAATAAAAAGTCATGGGGGGAGATGAGTAATGACAAGATTTTCATTTTAGGTTGGAATATTCTTTTAATGTAGACTAGACTAACTACAGCAGATGACTTGTTCTGATTCTAACCAGTTAGACGCTGTCTTTAGTTTAGGGTGTAGCCAAGATTGTTCTCCTCCCCTCACATTTATCGGCATGATATTTCTCAGTCACATGGTTCCTGTTTATCACGCTCTTGCTGTGTATAATCTAGTGATCTAATGATTTCTATAATAAGAATATGATAGATTCTCCCCAAAATTGATTGTCATCAACATTTAGAAAACGTTTTTATAATCATCCACACCCACACACGTTTGAATTCGTTTTTAACTAAGATACTGTTATTGTGTGTCGTTATAGGTATTAGAAGGTAAACCAATCTATGTAGACTGTTTTGGAAACCTAGTTCCTCTAACAAAAAGTGGCCAGCATCATGTCTTCAGCTTCTATGCCTTTAAAGAGAATCGACTGGCTCTGTTTATCAAAGTAAGTCAACTATTGTGTGTCTGAAGAATTAGAATTGGTTTCATACAATGGTTTAACAGCACATTTGGTGAATTACTTGTAGATACGAGACAACACTCAAGAGCCTTGTGGACGTTTGTCCTTCACAAAAGAGCCAAGATCTTATAGGACATTGACTCATAGTGCAGTATGCAATTTAAACATCACCCTACCAGCTTACTCAAAGGTAAGTTCATGCCCTATGCTATTAATGACATTAAAGGGTGGCAAAATGCACTGTCCAGTGAAATTTAATTTCCATTTATTTTGTTATTTGTTTTGTCAGCTTTTATGGCAAGTTTGCGTGCATTATGCTCATTTTGTTGCTTTTTGTTTTAGGTCACAATATCTAACTTTATAAACTTTAACATGTGAATAACTTAGTTGAATAGTTGAAGCACCAGAAAAGTACAAATCTATTACACAACTTATTTCTGGGGTTATTTAGAAAATCTTTAGGGCCATCTTTTCCTTCTATTTATTTATTTTTTTCTTAATTTTATATTGCAGTGTATTGGGGTTAAAACTGATAAATGCTTTTATGCATTTCTGTTGCACTTAACCCCTGTCACTTCTCACTGGCTGGCCTCAGACATGTTCTGTTGCTGTGATAACTGCTTTGCCTGCTCTCTCTGTCCCCTTCTGTCTTTTTTGTACCTCTGTCCTTTCTATCTTCTGGCGCTCTCTTCCTCTTTTGCTGCTTTTTGCTCCTCAAAGGAATCAGATTCAGAACAAGAACCTGATGAGGAGGTAACTGCAATTTTGCACTTTAATTAACACAATTTTCTTTGCTTTCCTCCATGATCTCCATTCAAAAATCCAGTCTGCACTCTTGCTGGCTTTAATTATTAGTAGCACTAGTAGTGTGTAAGTGCACAGAGATAAGCTAATGTGTGAACATTAATACTGAGAAAATGTTTTGAAACCCTTAGAATCTTATGAATGGGTCACAGCTTAATGAATACAATTTAGATCATAACAAAGGGTTTACACACATTTTCTCATATTGTTTGTTGTACAAGCTGTGATAGACGTAATATCAGCATTCAGATAGCTTATGTGGGGTCTAGCAGCATAAAAAAAAAAAAAAAACATGTATGTCTGTTGATGCATAGCATGTGTAAAACTGAATTTTCTTCACCTGTTTTTCATTACAGACAAGCCGAACACTTGAGAAATGTAAGATGCCTAGTTTAATTAAACTATCTTGTCTTGCAACAGACACCTAATTTACTAACTGGGAATGTCACCACTGTAAAATAACTTACAATGCATGCCATTAACATTGCATAAAATAATTATTTGTGTCTGAGTGAGTTAACAATTGCCTGCTGTACAAAAAATTTCTCTGTTAAATTTAGTTAGAGGAATAGTTCACCCAAAATGGAAAATTCTGTTCTCATTTACTCACCCTTGAGTAGTTCCAAATCTGTATAAATTTCTTTGTTCTGCTGAACACAAAGGAAGATATTTAGAAGAAAGTTTTTAACCAGGCAGTTTTGGGTCACCATTGACTTCCCTAGTATGTTTTTTTCCTACTATGGAAATCAATGGTGACCAAAACAGCCAGGTTACAAACTTTTTTCAAAATATATTTATGTTTGTTTGGGGGAAGTTTTAAAGGTACACTATGTAAATATTTTGTTAAAAATGTACAAACTTTATATGAGTAAGTACATCATGAATACATCTACCAAAACATGTATTTGTCTTTGTCTGACTTACACTAAAGGTACGTGTATAATGTTTATATGGGGATTATTAAGTAGCTCTGACTACAGTGTTCTTTTACAATACACAATTGTTCTCTTTCAGTCGGTCACTCCGAGTCATGTCGGTGACCTACGAATAGGAATCTCGCTTCGAGATGACCTATCTACTTCGCTTGTATGAAAACACGCCAATGAAATTGGCATGCACTGATTAACATCCAGCTGCAGCTGATCGCAGCGCGAGTATAAACAAGCAGCGGATGTAGCATTCATTAGCTTTTTGCTTCGGAGCCATGCTTCATATAAACACCTCTGCTCCAAGACCTTCTACTACAGTGACAGTGTTGGTGGCTGGTGTGACAGCGTTGCAGCGACGGTAGTTCCAGTCGAGTGTATTGCCACAACAGTTTGCACTACCCCACTGTTGTGCCCAGGCGGCCATCTCCCCTGAGTGTTTCAGCCTATCTAAAAGAGCAAAGCTAAAAGAGCAAGCTCACGGGTCTTTTTAAAGATGTCGTACCACCCGTGCGTTCTTGGGAATTAAGCATGCTGAGACAGCCTTTGTGAATGAGTCATGTTCCTGTTGTGGGAAGATGACCATCGCCAAGCTGCGGACCAGACTCCGCTACCTGAAAGGCTGCCATGATCTAATGCTTGTTCCAGTGAAAGCCAGGCGAGCGCTACTTCCGGTAGTGGGCAGCCTGGTTTTACGGTGAGAGGAGTCCGCCTGCACTCCGTTACCTGTGGAGCTGCCAATGGGGCAGTCTGGACCGCTAAACCCGGTACCAGATGTCACCTTTGGTGCTCCCCCTGATGACCGGATGTCGATCGCTGCATCGGAAGGAGAGTCGCGGTGGAGACTTTTGCCCAGCAGTTCTCCACCGCCCAGAAGCGGTGTCCAACTGCTACCTCCACCCGGACGATGCAGGCACCGCCTCAGTCTGCTCGTCACTGAGGGCGGCCCCCTGCCGCCGCCTCCACAGCCATCACAGCAGCATCCACCCAGGCTGCTGTGTACCACACTCACTCTCCTCTTGTTTCAGGCAGCAGTTCGAGGACAAGGAGAACGGACTGCCCACTTCACTTCTGCCGGGACACAGGTAAGAGTTACATACACTCAGACCCCGCTGCAGACCGACTACGAGACGCCCAAGCCGGGTCCCTGTGTTCCCCCTTGCTGCCCCACCACTGGCACTCCGGTGGTCCCAATGGTGCCACTAGCTCGGTTTCTAGAAGCCTGGATCAGTCTCGTTGGCTCCTCCAGACCATCCGACTCGGTTATGCAATTTAGTTCAGTGGCGTCTGCTTTACGTCAGTGAATGTTGCGGATGCCACTGTCTTGCATGCAGAGATTGCTACCCTCCTAGCGAAGGGAGCAATAGAGCCGGTCCCTCCAGCCGAGATGAGGATGGGCTTTTACAGCCCTTACTTCATAGTGCCCAAGAAAGGTGGTGGGTTACGGCCGATCCTGTAGTTTTGAACGGAGCACTTCACAGGCTCCCATTCAAGATGTTGACAAAGAAGCGCATTTTCGAGTGCATCCTTACCAATGATTGGTTTGCAGCAATCGACTTGAAGGACGCGTACTTTCATGTTTCGATCCTTCCATGATACAGGCCATTCCTGAGGTTCGCATTCGAAGGCCAAGCATATCAGTACAACAACCTACCCTTTGGGCTCTCCCTGTTGCTCTGCGTCTTTCCGAAAATAGAAGAGACCGCCCTGACTTCGCTCAAGGAGCAAGGGGTTTGCATTCTCAACTACCTGAATGACTGGCTCTAGCACAGAGTCGGGCTCAGTTGTGCGAACACGGGGATCTGGTGTTTCGGCACCTCAGTCTGTTGGGGCTTCGGGAGAAGAGCAAACTCTGTCTGGTACAGAGGATCTCTTTTCTGGGGATGGAGTTTGATACGGTCAAACAGACAGCACGCCTCACCCAGGAACGTGCTCAGTCGGTGTTGGACTGTTTGAATACATTCAAGGGCAGGACAGCGAATCCACTGAAGTTTTTTCAGAGGCTCCTGGGGCATATGGCGGTAGCTGCAGTGGTTACTCCACTGGGGTTGTTCCACATGAGACCGTTTCAGCACTGGCTTCGCGAACGAGTCCCGAGGTGGGCATGGCCTGCCGCCAAACCTTCTCCCTGTGTTAAGACCTCTCTTTTCTCCGGGCCGGGGTGCCCCTAGAGCAGGTCTCCAGGCATGCTGTAGTATTCATAGATGCCTCCACCATCGGGTGGGGGGCCACGTACAATGGTTAGGCAGTGTCAGGGGTTTGGACGGAACCTCATCTGCATTGGCATGTTAATTGCCTCGAGCTGCTAGAAGTACGGCTGGCCCTGGTACGTCTCAAGAGGCACTTACAGGGCTGACACATACTAGTTCGTACAGACAACACAGTGACCGTTGTGTACATCAACCATCAAGGTGGAAGTATCTGAGGTCGCTTCACACCTTTCACATTCTGGGCAACTGCAACCAAATAGCCGACGAGCTGTCACAAGCTGCTCTCCCCAGAGAATGAAGACTCCATCCCCAGCAGGTCCTACTGTAGCCCCTATTGGCCCACCAGGACCTGGTCACCCGAACTCATGCTCCTTGTGACAGCCCACCCTGTGGCACCCACGTCCAGACCTCTGGAAACTTCATATCTGGTCCCTGGACGGGACGCAGAGGTTCTAGGTGACCTACCCCAAGGGGTAGTCGACACCATTTCTTCGGAGCGCCTTCTACAAGAGTACCCTACAGTATGTTTTGAAGTGGAACCTGTCCCTCGAGTGTTGTTCTTCTCAATGAGAAGACCCCCGGAGATGCCTGATCAGAGTTGTGCTGTTGTTCTTGCAGCGGGGATTAGAGCGAAGCCTGTCTCCCTCCACCCTCAAAGTCTATGTGGCTGCCATCGCTGGTCTGTTTGTAAGCACGACCTGGTCATCAGGTTCCTAAGGGGGGCCAGAAGGTTAAATCCTCCACGGCCCGCTACTGTACCCTCTTGGGACCTGTCTCTCGTGCTCAGAGCACTACAACAGGTCCCATTTGAGCCTCTGTCAGCAGTCAAGCTGAAGTTTCTTTGAATGACAACCCTGCTCCTGCTCACATTGGCCTCCATCAAGAGGGTAGGTGACCTGCAGGCATTTTCAGTCGTCGAATCGTGCCTAGAGTTCGGGCCCTCGGATTCCCAGGTAACTCTGAGGCCACGGCCCGGCTAAGTGCCCCCGGTTCCCATGACTCTGTTCAGAGATCAAGTGGTGAACCTTCAAGCGCGACCCCTACCACACGTTCGCTAGATTCTATAGCCTTCATGTGGAACCGGTGTCCTTCTGTGTTCTTACCTAGAGGCACTGAGTGGCCCGGTTTTGGTCGGCTTGTTAATCTCTCCCAAAGTGTCCAGAAAGTAGACCCTGTCGAGCTACTCCATCCCCCTATGGCAGCCAGATCTTGGGGTGCATCTGGCGCCAGACCCTCGATGCTATGTATCCTGTGAGAACCACTAGAGGGCTGGGGCCCCATGTGGGGTACCCCTTGAGGATCCCATGTAGGTACTCCATGGTTTAAAACCTAGAGCCATGTATCCTGCCTTCCATGAGGGTTCAGTCACTTCCTATATTCCATATGCACTAAGCTGATGACATATGCGTATCCGTCCTTGGACCTCCAACGAGAAGGCTGGTTTTACGTACGTCTTTCTGAGACATCCCAGTGTTCCAGTTACTGGTGGGTAGTGCTTGTCAGTACTGATATCCGGCCTAGAGGCCAAACACTGGGGGCTTGGGAGACTCCCACAGGACGCTGCAAGGGGCAGCTTCCATGGCGTTTTGGTTGGGATCCCTATTCGTGGGTCACCGACGTGACTCGGAGTGACCGACGCGGTGTCATCCAAGATGTAAATGGGTTTGGAACAATTTTAGAGAAATTTAGCATCACATCACATGCATCAACTCTACGTCTATCATTTAAGGTCTTATGAAGTAAAAAGCTGCATGCATGTAAAAAGTAAATCAATCCTTTATTAAGGCATTTTAAATTTAAACCATTGCTTCTAGTCAGAATATGAGTCCATAATCTATAATAACACTTCCTCCAGTGAAACAGTTTAGAATTCTATTTGTTTAGATTTTTTTTTTTAACTGTTTTTGCTTGTAAACAGTGTTTGATCTTTAGGTATTTCTCTCCTGATGTTGACAAGATGCCCTTTTCACTGGAGAAAGTAATATTATGGATAAAGCTGGTTAAAACAGTCAATTAGGGATTTGCTACAAACATGCAGGGATTAACTTCAAAAAGACATTTATTGATGGGCTGGAGTTGTATGGATTACTTATGGCTTATTATTATTTATTTTATTTTTTTTTCATTTTTGGTGAACTATTCTTTTAAATCCTGGTTATGGGGACCCATTGCTCTGCATTGCTCTGCTCTGTCTCTCTTATCTCACACAGTTTAGTTTGGCTCTCTAAAGAGTTCTAAATCAAAATGTGCAGAGCTGTGGTTCTCCATTTTCTTATTTAAGGTGATATTAGTGAGTGTAGCTTTCCTTTTTCATATTAGTATTATTCTGATCATAACAGAGGGAAAGGTTATTGAATAATAACTTTTTATGCACAATGTGAATTTCATTCATACTGTGGTGATGTTTGTTTTCAACTGTTTTAGAGCCCTATTCCCTTCATTACATAATAACAATCTGCAAAGCAAATTATGATTTCCATTTAAATCTGTATGAGTCATCCTCATTAGTTTTTACTGCCTTTGTTTAATAAGCCAGCCTAGCAAGACACCTTCCTCTCTTTATGTGGTGTAGGAATGTACAGAAGACTGAAGTGGGCATATGATATAAATCTGTACTTAAAATAGTCATTGCCCAGTTTGTATTTTTATTATTTATTTATTTATTTATTTATTTATTTTTTTTTTTTTATCAGTTGGATATTAACATTGTATAGTTTGCTTACAATTAATTGCTTTAGAGAGTATTAAATCACCACACTATGTAATGTGACATGTAAGTATAGTACATACATTAGGTTTAAGTTTAGGTGCAAGTTAAAATTAGAATCCAGATCTATTACTTACAATAACATGTTAGTTTACTAAGGAAATAACAGCTTCCAATAGAGTATTTTGAATGCTGTCTTGTGTGTGTGAATGATTTTTCGGAACTTCTCTTTGTTTAAGACTATTCAACTTTGCCACTACTAATATATATAAAACAGTCACTTTCAGTTATGATAAAAAAAACAAAAACATTCTGCATATGTTGTTTTTTTAAATGCATTTATTTCCACATTTAAAAAAAACACATTCATTTTTTACTGTTATTCCATTTTAGTTATCACTGGCTTTCTTAAAACAATAGTTCTGCTGAGTTTAGTTTTATAAAGTTCTCTCTTTCTTTTTCTCTCTCTGTCTTTCTTCTGTAGACATGAGTTATATATGAGCAATGTCTACTTTGTGTCATTGTTTTTGAGTACATGTCCCAGTGTTTGGGTTGGCTTATTTTCGTCTCCCTTTTTAATTATCACATTAGTTTGTCTTTTTGTTTGTGTGTGAATGTGCTGTTGAACCAAAAGTGAATAAGCAAGTTTCCTGCTTATTATTCTGTTGTCTTTAAGATTTGGTTAGTATTTGCTTTGCAGTTGTTATTCTCCCATGAGTCCGGTAGACTCTCCACCACTCATTATCCCATAGTCCACTTAGCTTTTTTTGTCATCTTGATGCCCTCTGGTCCTTGAAACATGAATTTATCCCTTATCTCCTTTTCCAATCTCTGTCCCTTTACTTTAAATTTTGGTTAATTTGCTCCTTAAATGTCATCCAAATGGAAGATGATGAAGACACTGAAACAACTGAAACATCATTCCTGAAAACACAATTGATCCGAGACTCTCCTGCCCTTGCAAGTCCAGATTTACTCTCTGAAGTGTCAGAGATGAAACAAGACCTTATCAAAATGACTGCTATTTTGACTACTGATTCATCAGAGAAAGCGGGTCCCATACAAGGAGATTATTTAGATAAGGGGGTGGAGGAGGTGTCAGCAGAGCCTTTTGAGATCATGGAAAAAGTCAAAGAGGATTTGGAGAAAGTTAGTGAAATTCTGAGAAGTGGAACATGTGACAAGGAAGAGTCAGCAAAAACAGACATCCGTCCATATAGGAAGGATGAGGGGTGGGTTCTACTTACTGAAAGTGAAATCGAAGAGGCAAAAATGATGGCTGCCTTTGAATCTCAAGAATCACTTCTAAAGGAAGTTCGAGTCAACAGAGGATCACAGAGACCAAAAGGTGCTAGGGACAGGCCTGGCATACAGACTGTTCCCAGTGGTGAAGTTAAGGAATACTTACTGGATGTGTCTGATACATCTAGGCCTGCATCCCAAGAGTCTTCATCACAGCAAAGGTTCACTGAGGTTGTTCTGCGTAGAGGTGGTCGGAAAATAGTCCCTACAGTGGCAAAAGACACTAAGGCCCATACAACAGATGTAAAAAAGCCAATCAGAAGAAAAGGGCCTCAAGGACACACAGATGAAACACAGTCATCTAGCAAAAAAGAAATTATTGTTAGCAAAAGCACTGGGAAGCCTTCGGAAGGTGATGGCTTTCTACCCGTCCCTGGAGACCAAAAAAAGTCTCCTGTTTCACCTGTGGTTGAGGAGACACCAATCGGTTCCATTAAAGAGAAGGTTAAGGCTCTTCAAAAGAAAGTAGAGGAAGAACAAAAAGGTCAGAAAAAACAAACAGGCCAAAAACCTCCATATAAAGCAACCGAAGGCAAAGAATCTTCTGTTGTCAAAGATCAGAAAACATCAGGCCTGAAAAAACAGACTTCCTCACCGCAGAAACAAACACCTTCTAGGTCAACTGGCTCTGAGCCTGGTAAACCAGAAGAAACCATGTCTGTAAGAGAACTAATGAGAGCATTTCAAACTGGCCAAGATCCCTCAAAAAGGAAGTCTGGGCTCTTTGAGCATAAAGGTCCTTCTAAAACAGAGGGCACTACAGTGAGTAAACCAGAGGCTGTCCTCACAAAGTCACAATGTCTTCCCCAAGCACTCTCACATGAAGAAGTGTCTCTTGATGTTTTAAAGCCTGAAGAACACCACGAAGAAAAAGAAGTCAAAAGTAGTCCACACATAAAAAAATATAAGGACATTAAAGAAGATACAAAAGCAAGACAAAAGAGACATCAACTTCCAGGGGAAAAGAGTGGTAAGGCTGTGGGATTTGGAATAGTGTCAGCAGGTCCTTTTACTCACTCAAGCATGACAACAGCAATTCCTCAAAATTTGTCAGAACAGTACAGAGATCTTTTGCCTGACAATGGTACAGAGAACAGTACATTTGATTACAGCTCAGACAGCATTAGACATGAAGCATTGGTTGAATCGTCCAGTGCCAGCATTGCTGAAGTGGAAGCCCCATTGAGTTCTGAGGAAAGTTACAAACATGAGGGCATGGCTGAGACTCCAGAAACAAGTCCAGAGAGCCTCTCATTATCACCGAAAAAGCCAGCTCAGTCTATACTTGCAAATATCTCAAAATCAGTAGCAGTCACCCCTAAAATCAAGACAAGTAAAGTATCTGTTTCCTTTTCTACTGAGATGAAGACAACTAATGAACAGGCATCTGAAGTTAAAGTTCATCATCCAGAATTGAACAAAGCAGTGGATGAACCAGCAAAAAGTGAGTCTATGTCTATTCCTCATGGAAATAGGGTTGTGAACTTTGAGGGTGAACAAACTTCTGTTGATAAGGACATTATTTCTGTGTCATCCAAGCCATCTAAATCTCGAAAACTGACAAAAAGAACATCTGAAACACTAGAGAGTTTTCTGAGCGATGAGGAACCCTTTGATGGTCAACCACTACCAACCTCTGCTGACTCCCTGGCCTCAAGGGCAACTACACAGGATCATGGTGGTTTAGTGCTACCTCTTAGACACCAAGATTCAGAGAACCTTAGTCCAGTAGCTGATGACTCTTTTACTATTAGCCACAAGGACTCTTTAGAGGGTAGTCCCTTGATGGAAGACAACTCTTCCCATAAAACCCCAGACTCTATTGAGCCTAGTCCAACTAATGAATCCCCATGTCGTGACTCTTTAGAAAGCAGCCCTGTAGAAATGAAAACCAACCTGGCTTTTCCACCTACAGTAGAACAACCCAGTGTGACCACAGGGCCCCTGACATCCTCCAAAGCCCCTGAAATCCCGCCAGACAATTTGCGTAGTAGAATGCTCAAAGAACAGGAGGGTTATGCCGACGATGACAGTTGTGAGCAGACGTCCCTGATGACAAGTTCGGGTAAGAGTCCTCTCTCACCTGACACATCAAGTTCTGAAGAGGTAAGTTATGAGGTCAATCCCAAAACCCCAGACCCCATGGTCCTGATTGTTCCCTTTAAGCCATCAGTAATCCCAGCGGAGACAGTAGAAGATGATGAGTTGAAGTGTGGCCTGACACAGAGGAAAATTACTCCAGAGGAAGAGATGTTTAAAATGGCTGCCAAAATAAAAACATTTGATGAAATGGAGCAAGATGCAAAAGACAAAAAGGACAATAGAAAAGATAGTGAATCCTCTCAGACCTTGGTAGCATCTGATGCAGGAGATGACAGCTTCAGACTGTTTGAGCTTGCATCCAAACATGAAACATCCTCTGTGGATGATGTTGGGTTTAGTAAACTCAAACAAGCCTCAGAGATAGCACGGTCTGTTGAACCGATCATTAAAGTACAACCTCCCTCTCCTTTTCCAGCAGGTATTCATAAGAGCCCCCAAACATCTGACGACATTCAACAAACCATGGCCCACAGTGCAGCATCTTCAGCTGAATCAGCAATGAGGAGACCTCAGTCTGTCTCAGAAAAGCATATCATAAAACCACACCTTCAAGAATCTCATAGTGAGAAATTTAGGGACAAAGATTATGTTGATTCAGAGTTAGTACAGCTAAGCAAAACTGCCTCAAACAGCAAAAATATAACTGACGAACAAAAAGAGCAAAGCTTAAAAAGATCAAAAGGAAATCAAGAATTTTACAGTTATGAACAGCAGAAGGAGGCAGCTAATTACCAAAATCCTGATTACATTCCTCCGCATACTCAAGAAGAGGCTAATGTAACAGATGAGATTAAAGGTGATTACATGAGGAATGCAGGGACATCTTTTGTTGATATTTGTAGTGGCAGCTTAGATATTGATACTATTCCAATTATTATTGGGCAGACAAAAGAAACTTTTAAACCAGAAATATGTATTTATGATGACACAGAGGAAGATGATGCTGAGGAGGAACCTCCTAAGACTGAATCTAGAGGAGTTACAGCAAAAGCAGAGACAGATGCCTGGAATTCAATGCGAGAAGATGATGATGCCTTTGCAGCAAGAGTCAAAGAGGAAGAGCAAAAGATCTTGGGTCTGGCTGTAGATCGGCATTCCCAAGGGGCAACTCCGGACACAACACCAGCAAGGACACCCACTGAGGAGGGTACACCAACAAGTGAACAAAATCCTTTCCTTTTCCAAGAAGGAAAACTTTTTGAGATGACAAGAAGTGGTGCAATAGACATGACAAAAAGGAGTTATGAGGAGGAGGGGTTTGCATTTTACCAAATAGAGCAACCTGTTGTAGAGGGTATAGCTGAAGAAGAAGGTAATGAACCTGTTAGAGCATCCAGTGATGCTGAGAATGAGATTAGTTGCAACCTATCTTTGCAAATAAAAGCACAGGAGGCTGAAGACCTCCTTAAAGAGGCTACAGATTTATCTGTACATTCTCCTTCTGGGGATAAACTGGCTGCAGCTACAAAGTCAGATTTTTCAAAATCTAAAAACCCAATTAAATTGGATGACTCTTCCTCAACCATAACCTTTGAGAAGGACCAAACTATGTTAGAGGTTAAATCAGACAAAGTTATGAGTGAGGGACATGCAGTATCTGATACTGGTTCCTCTGACATTGTCATAACCAATGTCCAGACAGCAGTGTCAACAGTTACTAGATCAGTTCATTCCCAACAAGACCAAGAGTCCTCAGATTCCTCCCCAGAAGATCAGCACTCAGTAATAGAACAAACTAAAGCCCCTGAGAAGACTCAATCCCAAAGTAAACCTAAAAGTAACACTGCAGCATCTATGGCTAGAAAAGATATGCCTACCTCCAAAGAGGAAGAGAAACCAAAATCCCGAATCCCTGTTAAGGCCAGCTCCCTCAAGTCTGAATGTGTTGAACCTGCCAAGGACAAGAAATCAAAGTTGCCCATAAAACCTCAGTCAAGGAGAAAATCTGAGACAGACACTAGCTCATCCATGACCTCCAGTTTAGCAAAGTCTTTCAAAGCCAAGAGCTTCTGTGAAAGTGATTCCACCAAGAAACCAGCCAAAAAGGACCAGAATCGTCCAAGCACTGACCTATCCAGCACAACTAAGACACTTCCTTCAAGATTACCAGTCAGGGGAAAGCCTGGCCAGCCAGTTCAAACTTCCACACCAGCAAAACAAAAAAAGAGTCGGCCAACTGACACAAACAAACAGTCCATTACATTTTTTGAAGAGATTAGTCAAGAAGCAGCTAAGGTAGTAGAGAGTTTGGCTCAGGCAGAGAAAGACAAACAGGAGGCTGCTGCCTTGTCTGATGATGAAAGCACCGTTAATGCCTCAATAATAGAGAGTGAACATTTCATTGACATGCAAATGCCTTTCCCTGAGGATCCCTTGGTCATTAGGCCCCGATGGGACAACCCTGTTGAGACGCAGATGGAACGAATCCCTGCTGATAAAGTCCGAAGTCAAGGTATCCCCCATCTCTTGGGGCCCATTATATCTTTCTCATCTGCCTCAGCACCTCAGTGATGAAAGTGCTGCTTCTCTGTGTTGTAACTAATACTTCAACTCTTCGTGGTGCTTCTTTGATGTTTGGGCTATCTTTGTGACTGTCTCTTTTCCTTTTATCTGACATAAATTTCAACATTAATATAAAACCAAATGCATTGCGGTATATTTATAATGTTGTTTTTTTTTCTTTTTTTTGCCAGTATATTCACTATGCATTTAAACTTAAAACATGATTTGTGAGATACTGTTGATACATTCTTCGCAAATCCTGGGCGAGTTATTCATTGATGTATATTATGTATTCATTCCAGACTGAGAGTTTACCTAGTATTCGATTATTTCTTGAAATTAGTCTAAAATGACTCAGAAATGTTGGTTTCAAAAGTATAGTTAAAAATATTAATTGATGTATTTTCTTTATGAGAAAGCCAGTGAACGTATTTATTTTAACTTGAACGGTAAATTGTAAAACAAAAAAATTATAATAATAATTACAATACAAAATAATTACAATATTTTGCGTTATATTTGTGCTTATGTGGCTCTTGCTGCTTTGCTGGAATTTGCAGTAGATCCACACGAAGAGGCTGATCGGAAAGAGGGGCGTCTGACTGTAATAGCAGATCACCTTGGTTTCAGCTGGTCAGGTAAGCAGCGTTTTTGAATATCAGTTAACCAGGTTTCAGAAATGCTGTCGTTACATTAATTCAGTTATAATCACTTGTGAGCAGAGAGCTTAGATGTTGACAGAGCAATAGATTAAGTATACAGACTTAGACAGAGAGTATTCATATACATAAACTTTAAACAGGTACCTTGGTTTCAATACCTTTGTTAACCACTTCTCCATACCGACATTTTTTAAATGCCGTACAATGCTTAATCATAAAGTTTAAGAGTGACCCAGGAGTACAGGAAAAAATTTTATGGTTAAAATAGTAGAAATGTTTAAGAGGTTGGAATAACCTTATTTCAACACATTTAAAGCACATTTTGTTTCATAAGCATACTTTGTTGATCTGTATTAAACACATAATTTATTACCAAAGTGTTTTTGTTCAATCAGAATTGGCTCGAGAGCTTGAATTCAGTGAGATACAGATCAATCAGATAAGAAATGAGAATC
This sequence comes from Enteromius paludinosus, assembly GCA_032361165.1. Classification (NCBI taxonomy): domain Eukaryota; kingdom Metazoa; phylum Chordata; class Actinopteri; order Cypriniformes; family Cyprinidae; genus Enteromius; species Enteromius paludinosus. The sequence goes on from JAUMHQ010000059.1 coordinate 22,582,042, forward strand.
CAAATTCTCTACAAGACCAAAGCCATGCCCTCATAAGGCTATGGAAAGAAAGGGAGGCCAAAAATTCTACAGGTAAGATACTTGATCCTATGTTTTCCTTTAGTTTATATCTCAATTTACATAGCTCTATTCACCAGATAACAAACATTATTCAATCTGAGATCAGTTCATTTAAATAATTAAAGGGATGGTTCACCCCAAAAATGAAAATCCTTACAAAATTAATTTTTGATTAGACATCTGCGAGTCTGCAATCAAAAAGGAAAAGTGTCAAAACAAAGATCCAAACCACAGTGGCAGATATGATACCTGCTCTGATAGCTTTCTGATATAGACTTTGTCTGAATATCATATTACTATTAAGAGTAACCATGGGGTAACCATAATTTTCACCCACACTGTACAGAAGTGCCAAAAAAACAACAGATTAACATGCAACTGTGAGTTTACATGTTTCAATCATAGAAATAGAGAGGCCAATGTTCTGTAGCATAGCTTCAATAATAATTTTTCTTCTTCTTCATTCTGGCACTTAACTCACCATCGATTGACTAAATGAGGAAATATGTGCTATTTTTTTTTTAAGTGAAAACACATACATTATATTTGGTTGACAAATTGGGTGAAAATTATTATCAGGCATATAACATAAATAGCCTTAGCTCACCACCAAATCATAGAGACGGGTTCTGCCAAGGAAGAAGGATCAATCACATTGTCTAGTTGCATTCTAGTAGGTAAAAATATACATAACATAATCTCTCCACTTATTAGCAGAGAACACTTTGATGAAGACACTTACAAAAATAAATCGCATGGACATTGTTCATCTCATCGAAACAAAAATCATCCAGTCCAGTCAAGACCAGTCACCACACACCTATGCAGAAATTGAGCAAACCATATCATTGGATCATAGTGAAGGTATGGATGATAATGAATTTAAACTTATTATTAGTGTTTTTCTTTTTAGAAAGTCACATTCTATTATTTATCACTTTTCAAAACCAAATGAATCACTGCACTCTTCCATTGATTTCACAACATATTAACAAAAACTATGTTGGCCTTACAGGTTTTTCAGCCCTACAGGAGGACATGGACAGCCCCAGGCCAGGTCGGCGAGCAGAAGTAACGCAAAAAGGGTCAGAACTTGGGCCTCTGGTGGCATCTGTCGAAGATCTCTCCTTTAATGTAACTTCCCTTGATGATACCCAGAAAGAGAGGTTGCTGACAGAAAAAGAGATGGTATCAGAGTACGTTAATACCATTCCTGACCTGTTCCATTAAAAATGTATTAATAATATACTGTAAAAAAAGTCTTTTAAATTTCGTTCTGTATTTGTCAGGGTGGTCGGAGCCTCAGCAGATAGTTCCTTTGATATGGTTGGACTGAGGCAACAATTCCCAGGCACTATCAAAAGAGTAAGTCCCTTCTTTACCCTGTACAAAGCTGTTCCCTGGAGACTGCAGTCTCAAGTTCATGGCCCAGTTTGTAAAGGTGGTACTATTTCCAACGAATCATCAGACAAGGCACACAAAACTGTGAATGATCCTCTCCAAGAGTTAGGAGCTACTGGTGGTCAATTTATCCCAGTATGCACCCAACATGATGATGAACAGAATGCCCCCCCTATAATTTCAAATGAAGAGTACAAGCTGAAACAGAGACAAACAACCTTGTCAGATTTTGGGCACACCCTGTTGGAATCTGAGAATGCCGAGCCAGATTTCAATGAGTTTTCTGTGGAACTCAAACAAGATTCTGAAGATTTTATGAGCTCACCTGTCTCCAGTGCAATACGTTATTTTACATCCCCATCAAATGAAAAGACAGAAATTTCATCTAACCCGTCGAATAAATATGAGGTTGCACTGCCAAAGAAACCAAGTCAGAGTGAGGAGTATATACAGCGTCACGTTGAGGAAGTATCTGACAGATTCTATAGAACCCTTTTTGGTGAAAGTTATGTCTTGCCTGAGCTATTTGAAAAGAACGTAATTGTAGAGACTCATAGGTTCCCTGAAAATGAGATTTCTTCTGTGGATGAAGATAATTGTAACATCATTCCTGTCTGTGTAGAAGAATCTTCAGATGTTTCCAAAGATAGTGATCAGTTTGGAATCACAGAATTGTACACTGAAAGAGTACAAAGCATAAATCAAATAATTTCCAGTTCTCTTCAACAACCAAGCATGCCTTTTGTACTTGTAAGTGGAACAGACATTGCAGATAAGATTACCCCTTCTACACTCACTCAAATGTCACTTGATTCAGTTATTAAGCAGCCACATATGATATTACTTCCAATAACTGATTTGGGTTCTTCAGAAGAAAGGGTTGAAATAGCCATGCCAATCACTCTAACCAAACCAACAGATGGTGAATGCACAAAAACGGAACATACCACCTTAATATCAGCTGAAATTTTGGAGTGTAGACCTCTTACACCTGTATCTTTAACATCGTCAGTTGAGTTAAGATCGTTGTCACCAGATTTAGAGTTTGAATATTTTGATAACCTTGGAATGACTTCATCTGAATATAGATCATCACCAGAATCAGTGAATTCTTTGCCTTTAGACTCACCACTACCATTTGAATATAGGCCGTCTTCACCAGACTCATGCATATTAATGGCTGAATTAAGAGTATCTTCACCTGAATCTGTAGCTTCAGTGAATGAATGCACTCTTCTCTCTGTTGACTCTCCATTGCCGGATTTTAGGCCAGCTACGCCTTTGCCAACTTTTGAAAATTACACACCTGATTTCACAATACATGTTGAAGAATACAAAACATTACATGCACATGGTGAAAAAATGATTCCTCTTACAGGATATACAGAAAATTCACTAGGAGCATGTTATTTGGAGGTGACTGATGACACAGAAAGACCTATTTCACCTGGTTCTGTGATTTTCTGCCGATCATTATCACCTGAATCAAATGGATCTTGGTCTCCTATGTCCATTGGTTCTGACATTTTAGATAGCGAACACTCCACTGAAAAAAGTTTTGAAAGCTATGCTCCATCTTTTGAATTTTTGACTGAATTAAGACCATCATCTCCAGAATCAACAGTGTCTGTAAATGAATATAGAGTACTTCCCCCTGATTCCCCAATTTTGTGTTTTGCAACTGAAGTACAAAATGACTATTTAGCACTCATGACAGGATACAGATCACCATCATTTAAATCTGAACTTTCAGACACTGACTGTGACCTGATATCATTAGAGTGTCTAGCTGGAAGTCGCCCATCATCCCCTGAATCAGTTGCATTTCTCAATAATCAGAGATGCCTTTCGCCTGATTCTCCTCTTCCCAGCTTTACTCAAACAATGTGGGAAAGTTTCATACCCACTAAAGCTTATAGATATGATTCATTTGAGTCAGGCTTATCAGATAATGAAAACAAACCAATATCTGAAGTATTGACTGAAACCAGAATATCATCTCCTGAATCATTTACATCGATAAATGAACACAGACCCCTTTCACCTGATTCACCTCTGCCTGTATATAGAACCACAGTACACTTAGATGTCATCCAATTTTGGAGCCAAAGAGACTCATCTCCTGAATTAGAAACATCATCTGATATTGAATATTCACACAACGAGCCCTTGATCTGTGAGCCAAGATCTCAATCCCCAGAATCATTCATTTCAGAGCCTGAATATGTCCCTTTGTCCACGGTTATAGTTGAATGTGTTCCTTTTGAGGGCGAGCCAACAGAAAAAACATACACTCAAATATTAGCTAGTGAGCCCACACAATCACTACACAATGAAGAACAAAGCCTGAGTGAATTACCAAAACCAAAGGATATTTTTATGTCTACAGCTATGCTCAGAAATCGTATTGCCAAAATATTTGATCCACATTACAAAGGTGGTTCCAAGCTTGTTGGTTTGGGCAACCCTGGAGATGTCTTAACAACTTTACATGGTCAGCAAATGATATACTCACCCGATTCTTTTGAACAAAACCTGCTTGTCGAGTGTACAGTGAATAGTCAGGATTTACCTCAGATTGAACTGAATTTTGAAAGTCAATGCAACCCACTTTCATCACATCATAAATTTAGACCAGTATCCCCAGAATCACTTTTGCTTGATGACACTCTTGAAGAAACTGAGTGTAGACCCTTGTCTCCTGAGTCAGTGTCATCAGTAAATGAGTTCAGGCCTCTATCACCTGACTCACCTGTAACCGAATTCTGTGGATTTTTCTCTCAGACTACCTTTCCAGTAACAAGACCCAGATCATGTTCACCTCAGTCACTGTGCTCAGAGAGCACAGAATGTGAACCTTACATTGAAGATTTGCTAAGTATAGAATATAAACCAGATTCCCCCAATTCAATTTTATCAGACACAGACAAAAGATCACTTTCTCCAGACTCCTTGCCTGAATGGAGACCCATGTCCCCTGACTCTGGCTTGCTTTTAAAAGATATTAGAGGTTCTTCTCCACAGTCAAATGGGTCCATGAATGAATGTAGGCCCCTATCTCCAGACTCACCTATACCACAGTATTTTCCAGCACTCTTTGAATTAGTTTTAGCTATAGAAAACAGGTCTTCATCCCCTGAATCTGCATTATCAGAGGACGAAAGTGAATTAAACCTTTTCAACCTAGATTCTTCTCCAGAATCAGTAAATGATGAAAGGCCAGACTGTAGATCTTTGTCTCCTGATTCTCCAATACCTCAGTATTATACCTTTCAATCTGAACCAACAATGTTTACAAGTTACTTATCACCATCCCCTGAATCTGTACTATCAGAAATAGATATGCAGACAGATGTATTTGATGACTTGCTGATTGACATTAGAAGGTCTTCATTAGACTCAGACACATCACTGAATGAAAACAGACTTTTGTCCCCTGATTCACCTGTTCCTGAGTTCACCATGGCCACACACACGTTTAACATGCCATTTACAGGCTCTCGATCATCCTCTCCAGAAACAGTCATTTTGGATGTTGAAAATGAATTGTTTCACTCTGAACGTTATCCAGAGCAAAGATCTGACTCTCCTCAGTCTATAATATCAGAGACTGAGATTAGACCACTGTCCCCTGACTCACCTGTGCCTCAATTCATGACATTGTTGCCTCAGGGTACTTTGCCAGTTACAAGACCTAGATCATGTTCACCTCAGTCACTGTGCTCAGAGAATACAGAATGCGAACCTTACATTGAAGATTTGCTATGTACAGAATATCGACCAGATTCCCCCGATTCAATTTTATCAGACACAGACAAAAGATCACTTTCTCCAGACTCCTTGACTGAATGGAGACCCATGTCACCTGACTCTGCCATTCTTTTAAAATATATTAGAGGTTCTTCTCCACAGTCAAATGGGTCCATGAATGAACGTAGGCCCCTATCTCCAGACTCACCTATACCACAGTATTTTCCAGCACTCTTTGAATCAGTTTTGGTTACAGAACACAGGTCTTCAACCCCTGAATCTGCATTAGCAGAGGACGAAAGTGAATTAAATCTTGTCAACCTAGATTCTTCTCCAGAATCCACAGAATCTATAAATGATGAAAGGCCAGACTGTAGATCTTTGTCTCCTGATTCTCCAATACCTCAGTATTATACCTTTCAATTTGAACCAACAATGTTTACAAATTACTTATCACCATCCCCTGAATCTGTACTATCAGAAATAGATATGCAGACAGATGTATTTGATGACTTAGTGATTGACCTTAGAAGGTCTTCATTAGACTCAGTCACATCACTGAATGAAAACAGACCTCTGTCCCCTGATTCACCTATTCCTGAGTTCACCATGGCCACACACACGTTTAACATGCCATTTACAGGCTCTCGATCATCCTCTCCAGAATCAGTCACTTTGGATGTTGAAAATGAATTGTTTCACTCTGAACTTTATCCAGACCAAAGATCTGACTCTCCTCAGTCTATAATATCAGAGACTGAGATTAGACCGCTGTCCCCTGACTCACCTGTGCCTCAATTCGTGATATTCCTTCCTCAGATTACTTTGCCAGTAACAAGACCTAGATCATGTTCACCTCAGTCACTGTGCTCAGAGAATACAGAATGCGAACTTTATATTGAAGATTTGCCAACTATAGAATATCGACCAGATTCCCCCGATTCAATTTTATCAGACACAGACAAAAGACCACTTTCTCCAGACTCCTTGCCTGAATGGAGACCCATGTCACCTGACTCTGCCATGATTTTAAAAGATATTAGAGGTTCTTCTCCACAGTCAAATGGGTCCATGAATGAACGTAGGCCCCTATCTCCAGACTCACCTATACCACAGTATTTTCCAGCACTCTTTGAATCAGTTTTGGTTACAGAACACAGGTCTTCAACCCCTGAATCTGCATTAGCAGAGGACGAAAGTGAATTAAATCTTGTCAACCTAGATTCTTCTCCAGAATCCACAGAATCTATAAATGATGAAAGGCCAGACTGTAGATCTTTGTCTCCTGATTCTCCAATACCTCAGTATTATACCTTTCAATTTGAACCAACAATGTTTACAAATTACTTATCACCATCCCCTGAATCTGTACTATCAGAAATAGATATGCAGACAGATGTATTTGATGACTTAGTGATTGACCTTAGAAGGTCTTCATTAGACTCAGTCACATCACTGAATGAAAACAGACCTCTGTCCCCTGATTCACCTATTCCTGAGTTCACCATGGCCACACACACGTTTAACATGCCATTTACAGGCTCTCGATCATCCTCTCCAGAATCAGTCACTTTGGATGTTGAAAATGAATTGTTTCACTCTGAACTTTATCCAGACCAAAGATCTGACTCTCCTCAGTCTATAATATCAGAGACTGAGATTAGACCGCTGTCCCCTGACTCACCTGTGCCTCAATTCGTGATATTCCTTCCTCAGATTACTTTGCCAGTAACAAGACCTAGATCATGTTCACCTCAGTCACTGTGCTCAGAGAATACAGAATGCGAACTTTATATTGAAGATTTGCCAACTATAGAATATCGACCAGATTCCCCCGATTCAATTTTATCAGACACAGACAAAAGACCACTTTCTCCAGACTCCTTGCCTGAATGGAGACCCATGTCACCTGACTCTGCCATGATTTTAAAAGATATTAGAGGTTCTTCTCCACAGTCAGATCGGTCCATGAATGACTGTAGACCCCTATCTCCAGACTCACCTATACCACAGTATTTTCCAGCACTCTTTGAATCAGTTTCTGTAACAGATTTTATGTCCTCATCCCCTGAATCTGAATTCTCAGAAGAGGAATGTGAATTAAATGTTTTCACCCAACATTCTTCTCCCGAATCACCAGAATCTATAAATGATGAAAGGCTTGACTTTAGATCTTTATCCCCTGATTCTCCAGTAGCTCAATATTATAATTTTCAATTTGAACCAACAATGGTAACTGGTTTCACATTAATATCTCCTGAATCAGTGCTATCAGGAGTAGATATTCAGACCGATGTACTTGATGACTTCATGACTGACCTTAGAAGATCATCTTTGGAGTCAATTGCATCAACTGATGAAAGCAGAGCAATTTTTCCTGATTCACCTTTTCCTGACTTCACACTGCCCACACAATCATTTATCTTTCCAGAGATAGGCTCCTGTCCAACTTCCCCAGAACTGGACTGTGTGGATGATGAAAATACACTTTATCAAACTGAATTTATTTCGGAACAAAGACCTGACTCTCCCCAGTCTATAATATCAGAAACTGGGGGTATACCACTGTCCTCTGACTCACCTGTACCTCAATATAGTGTGTTATTGTCTCAGATTACTTTGACAGTATTAGGAAGTGGATCATGTACACCTCAATCACTGTGCTCAGGGACTACAGAAGATGAACCCTCTTTTGAAGACCTGTTTATTAGAGGCTCTTCTCCACAGTCAGCTGTGTCCATGGATGAATGTAGATGTCCTGACTCACCTATACCATGTTACTCTGAATTATTCATTGAACCAAGGCCAATAAAAGCACATGGGTCATCCTCGCCTGAGTCTATGACATCAGATGTTGGTTATGAGTTATATGAGTTAGAGATCAGTGCATCAAAATGTATGAATAGGCTTCCTTTAGTGAATTTAGTGTCAGAGAATGAACCTACCTCAGGTGAGATTAAATCTCATTTGGCTTATTTTAGGGCATCCTCAACAGACTCCGACACCTTAGTTAATGATTTTAAATTGCTTTCTCCTGACTCACCTGTGCCACAATATTTTCCAGCACTCTTTGAATCAGTTCCAGATTATAGGTCTTTATCAGATTATATGTCCTCATCCCCTGAGTCTGGATTGTCAGAGGAGGAACTAAATGTTTTGACCACAGAAGCTTCTCCAGAATCTATACATGAAGGCAGATCCCTCTCCCCTGATTCACCTATACCCATGACAGATTCTCCAATACTTCAGTATTGTGTTTCACACTTTGAATCAACAATGGTAACAGGATACAGGTCAGAATCTAATCAGACAATATTATCAGAAATAGAAATGCAGACAGATGGATTTGATGACTCATTGATGGATCTGAGAACATCCTCACCAGAATCAATGGCATTGGTAACAGAAAACAGACCATTGTCCCCTGATTCACCCATTCCTGAGTTCACACAATCCACATACACATTTTCTATACCAGAATCAGATTCTATATCAACTTCCCCAATCTCTTTGAGCGATGAAAATGAATTATATACATTAGACTTTAGTATGGGGCAAAGGCCTAACTCTCCTGAATCAGTAATGTCAGAAACTGAGCCTAGACCAGTTTCTCCTGAATCACTGAGTGATTACAGAGAAATGTCTCTTTACACAGCAAGATCTGTGATAGAACGTGCATCTCCAGAATTCTTTACATCATTTGAAGTGTGTAGAATATTACCTCCAGACTTTGTTCCACAGTTTAAAATATCAGAAATAAATGTACATCAATCAGAGTCATCTGAGTCACCTACATCAGAGACAGACATTGAACTTTGGGTAATTGCGTCTCAAGCTACTGAACAGAGACCCTCCTCCCCTGAATCAGTCATATCCTTGAATGAAAAAAGACCATTATCACCAGACTCACCTATTTATGACTTTAAGTCATCAGTGCATGTAAATTACACCCGAAAAACTACATACAGATCATCCTCCCTAGAATCAATTGTATCTGATTTAGAATTTGACATGGTGAGCTTTGCATCTGAGGATGTTACATGGACTCAAAATAGACCCTTATCTCCTGCATCAGGTGAAATATCTCCAGTGGATCAATGCTATTTAGAAAATAATCACACCGATGATCAAAGCCAAAATTTGTTTGGCCAAGAGCTATCCAACACTGTGACATATCTGACATTAAACATGACTCCCAGAATGATGCCTCAATATAAACTTGTGTACAAGGCTGTTCCCTTAGCATTAATCTCCCATTTGTATGATCCTCAATATAAAGGCGAAACGTTCTGTCCAAAGCCAGGTGTGCTTGAGTATGCTGAATGTAAAAAGAAGGCAAATAATGAATTCACAGAGCAACACAATTATGACATTTCCAACAATGCTATATCTTACACCTCACCTTTTGATGACAGTTCTCTGCAAACACATGTACAAACCGAATCATTTGATTTATGTGGAAAAAATCAAGCATTTTCCAAGGATTTTTTGTTTTATTGGACAAGTTTAAACACATGTCTAATGGACCCTTCAGATAGGACAGCCTCTTCACCAGAATCATATACATCTATAAATGAGTACAGGAAACTCTCTCCTGACTCTCCGATTCCTGACCAAAGACGTTCATTACCGTGGGCAGAGTTTTTGTTTGAAAGTCGACCCTCATCCCCTGAGACGTTTTTTTCAGTAAATGAATTTCAAAGTCTTTCACCTGATTCACCTATACCTGAAAACTTACCACCATCACCAGTTCCAAATGCACATATTTCTGAATCTAGTGAGGTATTCATGCAACACAAATCCATTTTGAGTCCTCTATCACCTTCAATAAGTAACGATCAAAGTTCTGATATGGACTCAACATATCCTGATTCATACTCATCATGGTACCCACTTCCACAATGGATCATGTCTGAAAACAGACCTTTATCATCTCTCTCAGATTTTTCAGACACAGATTCTAGATCTTTATCACCTCAGATGTCCTGTTTTGAAACAGATGTGCGAAACCCATCACCTGAAGCAGCAACATTAAACACAGAACTAACAGAAACTATTACTCCAGAACCCTTAATTAGTAAGACATTGTATCAACCTGAATCACCTGAATCAGTGATAATTGAATCTGAAGATGAGTTTTATGAGAATTTGAATGAATTGTCATTTCCTTTAATTGATGAGATTAAGGAAGATTTACCTGTCTTCAAAAATGATCCTGCTTTGCTGTATCTAGTGACATTTGAACAATGCACAGAACAAATCAAATCTCCGCATGAAATAGAGGAGCCTGTTTCTGAAATTAGAATTGAGCATTCATTCGAAGATGGACTACAACCAAATGCATCTCACGATATAGCGTCGGAGCAAACACAAAAGGACACACAAAGTGTAGCAAAGACAATTACATATTGTGAAGATCTGGACATAATCACAGCATCAAGTGAATCTGCAAATGAAGAAACTAGCAAAGGCCTCAATATCCATAAAATAGATGAAAAGAGACACATGGAAAGTCCACAGCAACAAAAAGATGATGTAGGACATGGTTTAAGAAAACTAGCCCCTCAAGATGACAAAAAAAGGGTAAGAAGACAAGCATGCAGCTGTGAATCTTGTGCGTTAGTAACAATGAATGAACCAAGAGTAATGTAGTGTCAGATCTGCCCTTACAGTTCTGGATCTACTAACCAATCGAGACTAAATGGACAACTCTTGAGGAGTGTGCAGCTTACAAGAGAATGGTCAATTCTGAGAATGTTTACTAATTCACCATAATGATTTTTGTTTGTAGTGAGACTTATTCTCAACTGCATGTTTGAATCTTAGTATTAAGGTATGTCCACATTGACGTTATGACATGTAATTGTTTCAGTGTTTCCATGAAACAAAATATGTTGGATTTGTTTTGTGTTATTTATACAAAGAGGGAGAAACATTATTTGTTTCCTTTGATTTTGCACAGGACCCTGTCTCAGAGGAAATGAATTTAATGCTCAAAGATTCAAGTGTAAGAAAAAGAGATACACCATCCATTTCAGAAAATTTTAATTTAACAGAATCCTTGATGACCAGTGAATCATTGAAAGAGCCATATTTAGCCACATGTATCTCCAACATACCTGAGCACAACAGATCTCAGCCTGCCTTTGATTTGGCAAACAAATCCACTCCTGATTCATTACCTGAAACTAAAGCATCGAAAGGATTGGAAGAAGTAAATTCTTTTCAGTTTCATCTTAAAGACTCTCACAGAAGAGTTGAAATAAATCGAATTGATTCCTCTGCATTTAGTTTTGGTCTAGAATCACGTGATTATAAAAATTTGCCCTCAAGATCTGTGAAAACACCATCAACAGGCACTCCTCTTTCACCCATATTTAACACATCCTCTTCTGATCAAGGGAATTCTCCAGAGACCCACAAATTTCTAGGCAAGGAAATGTCTTGTGTTGCAGGGACTGTTCAGCTTTCCTCAGATTTGAATTGTGTCGTTTCTAAATTTGAGCAGGCTTCACCATCTTTAGGCGGTGATAAGCCTGAATTAAGTTTAGTTTTTCCTGGAACTTATCCACTTGTAGCTGCTATGTCACCTTGTACTCTGGAAGTAACTCATGAGCTGACAGGTGACCAGATGCAGTTAGATGCCAATGCAGTTTTAGATGCTGACTCTCCACTTTACAGTCTTAACTTTAAAGCCAGGCCAATACCTGTTCATGCAGATAGCATCGAGTCAGAAACTGAGTTTTTTGACTGTCGGCAAACGTTTTCTGATACATCTGAGCCAGAGGTCAGATCGTCAGAGGTTTTAGATGTTTCTCAAACAATTTACCACGTTGAGGAACTACCATCTTTATCAAGCAGCCCTGGATATCTGACAGGCATCTCTAAACTTAGAGAGCACACACAGTTGAAAAAGGATGAGCAGCCCTTATCCTGGGCCAGTGAGGACCTACCCATAGTTCTTGAGCCAGAGGATGAATGTGAGGTTGGTGAGGAGAAAGATTTCCCTTACGATTATACAGGTGGTCATTCATTTGCTGAAGAGTTACCTCCAATAGAAGGAGCAGAATATGATGACGATGATGACTCTCTAGGGAGGGTAAGCAATCTAGCATGATGTTTGCATTTAGTTTCTGAAGACAGAGTGTTGTCACTTCCTAGCCATTTCACAACATTTCAATATTAATATTTGGTGTTTTGATTAAAAAAAAATAGTTTATATGTGCTTACACTTAACTCAATTAACCTAAAGTGCTGAATATAATGTGGCAACTAACAAGAAGCAGTATTTTTATTGACTGCATGTTAAAAGAGCTTCCATAGTACAGGCTTTGCATGGTGTGATGTGCAATTACAGTATATGAGATAAACAACAGTACTTAAAACATACAGTACGACCACAATACATCTCTGCTACTCTTAGGAAATAGCTGAAGAACTAGGTTTGCTGTCTGATAGTTCAGAGGAGGAGGTGTTGACCACCAGGGTGGTGCGGCGCAGAGTTGTAATTCAGGTACCTGTGTTGAGTGTGCGCTGGTGTCATTGTTACGCAATTTCCATATTTTGGTGTGATGATAAAAAAAAGTGTTTTCATTTGTTGGTGCAATGATCTATGAACAAACATATGCATCAAACATTATATTTCATTTCCCATAAAAGGTATGGGAACACTTTCAATTTAATACTGTAGTTGAAAAATATTGTATGAATTATATTTTTATAATATAAAACTATTTTACTGTACAGTATGTCAATTTAAATATGGGTGGAGTTAATTTACATTTTCTTTATATTTAGAAGATCTATGTGTTATATTCTTTAGGGTGATGAGATGCCTGAAATCCCTCCTCAGACTGTGACAGAAGAGAAATACACTGACGAGTATGGAAACATGGTGATCAAAAAGGTACTTGCTATAACTTAGTAACTGGTTAATTGTAGGTTACCTTTAAAATGATTTATGCTATTTGAAGGGAATATGATGGAACCTTATCATTTAATAATTTTCTTTTAAAAGGTTCAAACTTACTTTAAATACTGTTTATTGCTGTAATTAATTATGACCATTGAAGTGACTCAGTTAATATTTTAGGTACTTTATGTTTATTGGATTATTTAAGTTTAATAGTTTTCCCTATTGTTGATCACAACCACAGCTATAATGATAAAGGCACAGAGAAACAATATAACAGAAATCACTTTCAGAACATTTTCTTTTTACAGCTAATAAACTGACAATATTGTCTTCTTTTTTCCATTATCACTTTTTTCCCATGATAATTTTCTATAAATGTTTGAATAAGGTAACACAGACAGTATATCATGTTTCAAGCTTATATGATAACCTTAATAATTTCCTACCTTCTCTACACAGATAACAAGGAAAGTCATCCGTAAGTATGTGTCAGCAGATGGAGTAGATAGAGAGGAAGTGATGCTGGAGGGTCCGCAGCAGGAAGCTGTCACTGTGGATGAGGCTGACGGTTTCTCTAAAGTTGTGAAGAGGACAGTGGTGCGGAGCGGGGGAGATCAGACTGAGGTGTGAAACCACATTTGGATTTATAAAAACAATACTATAACATAAATCAATCAACAATTCTTTAACATAAATATATCAATCATATTTGTTTAGTGAACTGACATCCTAATATTGCTTATTTCTGCTGGTTCAGATATGTTGAATGTGATTTTGTATTTTCACTGTTCTTTGGTCTTTCTTATTTTATGTTTCATTTCATGGCTCATTTAATGACTCATCAGTGCTCATTTTGAGCTGCTTCAGTGCACCGGTTCAGTAATCACATGACATCTGTCATAATGCAGGGAACCACTCATTATTCATATTTTCTTTGCAATTGAAATTTCACAATGAATTAATTCAATACAATCTAGCCAGTAATTTGAGTGAGTAAGGAATGTGTGCTCAACATTTGTTGTAGCAACTACAGTACACAGATTTGAATATTGAATTTATGTTTCATATTGTATTTAAGTTTTATGCATTTAGATTATAGACCTCCTTAAAGGGACAGTCCACATAAACAAATCAAATTGTCAGCATTCATTCACCCTAATGTAGTTCCAAACTTGTGTGACTTTTTGGATTTCTGTGGAACACACACACACAAAAATATATTTTTACACTGCAAAAAATGCTTTCTAAGCCAAGATTTTTTGTCTTGTTTCAAGCCAAAATATCTAGAAATTCTGAAATCAAGAAAAATTTTCTAGACAAGAAAAAATTACTGTCTTTAAAAAACAAAACAAAAAAAACCAAGCTAAAATTAAGTAATTTTTGCTTAGTACAAGCAAAATAAATAAATGTTTTGATAATAACATAGTTTCGAGTGAAGCGCGGACGAATTGCCCCTGCTGTTAGCAATCAGCTAATCTTTCCCTTCGTTACGATCGCCCAATCAAAACCTTTCCAAGCACTATAAAATCACATCTATCCATTCATCCTTATCTCGCTTTTGCAAACTCTCCTCCTCCCCTTCTGCCTCCCTTTAAAACACTTCTTCCCACTCCGGGGGGCAGCCGAAGTTCGAGCCGTACGCCAAGCCCTTACCCTCGCTAGGGTTCAAATCGCTAGGGTTTGAGCCCGCTGTTCTTCCGGCCCGCTCCCTGGACAGCACGCCAAACCTGCAACCTAATTTACGCAATCTAATTCGCGAGGTAGCATGCACAATTGAATCTGCCAATGGGGTAAGCAAAATATTCTTATTTCAGACAGTAAACAAGATTATTTTGCTTACCCCACTGGCAGATTATTTAGCTTGTTTTTTTCTGAAAACAAGACAGTAATTGTTTCTTGTCTAGAAAATCCTTCTTGATTTGAGAATTTTTTTATATTTTGGCTAGAAATAAGATAAAAAATCTTGTCTGAGAAAGCATTTTTCAGTGTAAGAGTCTGGGTCACTAAACAGTTACCCTTTCAGTCAAATCACTTCGATGTTACATATGGGAACTCGTCAGAGAGACAAATTGCCTGTGAGCTTTATACAAAAAGCCAATGAATATTGGCGTGCACTTGATTGCGCTCAGGTGCACCTTATCACTGCATGAATATAAGAGGGCACGAGCGCCATGCACATGCAGGTTTTCGCTTCAGAGCCTTCGCCATTCGGAGCTGGAGATCCCCTTGGCGATATTGAAGTTGACAGTTGATCTACTGAAAAGAGTTCCTGCGATCTTTTGCTCTCTCATCTGGCAGCATTTACTGGGCGGCTTTCAGCGGATCCTGCGAGTTGGTGGCTTTTTTTCAAAGCCGGCTGTGCCAACCTTTTGCATTCCAGCGAGCAAAGACCTATTGAGTGCCTGTGCCCGGTTGCATAAAGCACCTTAAGTGTAATTTTCCCTTAATTTAGCCCTTAAGTTTCCCTTAAACTTAAGGG
>JAUMHQ010000059.1:22633848-22644236 GCA_032361165.1 Enteromius paludinosus
TGAGTGTATTTATACGTGTGTGTTCAGTTATGTGAGTTAACGTAGAGTTAATAAAACTTTTGCACAAATTACATGAGCAATATAAATCATTGCAATTAATCATAATTAATAACAATTATTTATATACATTTCCCTTAATGATCTAATATGCTACATCCCTGTGTTCGCACAACTGAGCCTGAGATAGAGCTAGAATGAGCCAGTCGTCTAGGTTGTTGAGAATGCAAACCCCTTGCTCTCACAGTGGAGCTAGGGCAGCCTCCGCTACTTTCGTAAATATACGGGGCGACAGGGAGAGCCCGAAGGGTAGGACCCTGTACTGATATGCTTGACTTTCGAACGCGAACCTCAGGAATGGCCTGTGGCACGGAAGAATCGTAACATGAAAGTACGCGTCCTTCAGGTCGATCGCTGCAAACCAAACTGGGGACTGACGCATTTGAATATGCGTTTCTGCATCAACATTCTAAACTGGAGCCTGTGAAGTGCTCAGTACAGAAAACTCGCAGATCCAGGATCGGCAGTAACATACCGCCTTTCTTGGGCACTATGAAGTAAGTGCTATAAAACCTATAAAAAGAGCTATATCAAGCCCAGGCAGATGAAGCAGCGTTCATGAACGTCACCCACTGCCAGGTAACGACCGCATCCAAAAATGCAGGGGTGGAAAGACATGGTTTTACAGGTGGTTAACGGACACTATGTATTTTGACCCGCTCCTCATTAGCAAACTGCTCCAGTTGTTTCCGGTTTGAAGAGCGCCTTTTCCAGATGGCATGTTTCAGCTCCTTCCAAAGATGCTCAATAGAATTGAGGTCAGGGCTCATAGAAGGCCACTTTAGAATAGTCCAATGTTTTCCTCTTAGCCATTCTTGGGTGTTTTTTAGCTGTGTGTTTTGGGTCATTGTCCTGTTGCAAGACCCATGATCTGTGACTGAGACCAAGCTTTCTGACAATGGCCAGCACATTTCTCTCTAGAATCCCTTGATAGTCTTGAGATTTCATTTTACCCTGCACAGATTCAAGACACACTGTGCCAGATGCAGCAAAGCAGACCCAGAACATAACAAAGCCTCCTCCATGTTTCACAATAGGGACAGGGACTTTTCTTGATATGCTTCACTTCAACATAGAGCTGATGTTCCTTAGCAAAAAGTTCAACATGTAGTTTGGCATATTCCAGTCTGGCTTTTTTATGATTTGTTTTCAACAATGGTGTCCTCCTTGGCGTCTCCTATGTAATCCACTTTGGCTCAAACAATGACGGATGGTGCAATCTAAAGTCTTTCTGGGCTCTTTTGTTACCATTCAGATTATCCGTCTCTTTGATTTGTCATCGATTTTCCTCCTGCGGCCACGTCCAGGGAGGTTGGCTACAGTCCCCTGGATCTAACATTTCTGAATAATATGTGCAACTGTAGTCAAAAGAACATCTAGCTGCTTGAAAAGGGTCTTATAGCCTTTACCTTTGACATGCTTGTCTATAATTTTCTTTCTAATCTCCTGAGACAACTCTTTCCTTCGCTTCCTCTGGTCCATGCAGACACCTGTGATGCTAATTAGTGGACACACCTTGAATTAACATGTCCCTTTGGTCACATTATTTTCAGTCTTTTCTAGGGGTACCACAATTGGCTTTAATTATTCCGTTGAAGCATGGCTGAAAAGCAATGGCTTTCAAGCCCAGCTGGAGCTGCCAGCTAATGAATGTTGATGGCACTCTAGCTCTCTTAGAACTCTGTGTTTTTTTGTCTGTTTCCACATCCAGACTCCATTTCCCAGAATGCACCTCTCCCCCACAGCTGTTGCTAGTAAGGTTCAATCATTCAATCAGTTTCACCTGTATAAATACCAGTCTATTTGTCTGTCTCCTCACGGTCCATTGCGCTGTCGATCTGTCTTGTATTTTCACCCGTGTTCTTGTTTCTCTGTTTTGGATTTATCTCTGCCGACCTCTGCTTTCGTTTGGATTATCGCCTTCTGCCTCTCCCCAAGGACTCTGATTACCGGTTTTGTGACCCTTTGCTTTGTTTATCGACTCTGTCTCTGCTTGTGCCTCCACCATTGTATCTGTGGCGATCGACTACTGTTATTCTGACCCTGAGCCTTTTAATAAATCACTTTTTGCACATGAACTCTCACGCTCCCGTTTCGTGACAATGGCTGACTTTCATAGAATTAACAAATTATTTTGCATTATGTGTTATATATTATGTATTTTGTATTGGTAAGAATTTCAATGAACTTTTCTGTTAATCTGCTCAAGGGTTGGTGATATAAACAAAATCTTAAACCTTTTCACTGCTATAAATGTAACAAAAGATTTCATGCATTTTTTTCCCTACATTTTCTTTTGAACATTTTTGATAATACCCTTAAAATCAAGGCACATTTTGACACAAGGTCTTCCAACATAGTCCTACCACGATAATTTCAGACATGCTCTATACCTAAACATGAATAACAGTTGGAAAGACAACAATGAATTGGAGTGTAAGAAGAGTTTTGTCTATTTTATTTAAAAAGGGAGGGTAAAAAAATATTAATAATGTGTATTCTAAAGTATTTTTATACATTGTTTATAAAAAAAAAGTCAATAAGCATTGTTTATTAGGGCTACAGGATTGTAGGACAGATTTACATTATATACATAATCCTACATACCCAATCAAATCAGCCTGCAATAAATTTAGTGAATGGATTAGTTTAGGTCCATGGGTGCAGCATCAATTCATACACATAGTGGGAATACTACCACCGTTCATGTTCACTTACCTGCCAAAAATCAGTAACTAAATACAGCCGGGTGAAAGGCATGTCACCTAAATAATATTCTTGATATTTTTTTGTCACCCTTTATGTCAGACAAAAAGTATATGTTCATGGCACATATAGAATATTTCAAAGTTTAAAAATTAGCTTACATACAGTTACCTACCTTAACACCATCAGGTTTCTTGTATGGATTCTTGCCTGTTGAGTGAAATAAAAAGAATAGTTGTAAAACATAAAGTGGGATGAAAAAGGAAAAGGTTTACTACAAAACCTTTTTAAAATTACTACAAAGTATGACAGTTTCAATCACTGTGCTTCATGCACTCATTATCCATTGGCCTCAAAATCAAACCCCCTCAATGAATCATAATCAAATGTTTGCATATTTTAATGAAATGTAATTAAGAAGCAAATTAAACCTTTTTTGTGTCAACAAGACACTTAGTTTGTAATAAGACAAACAAAATAGAAAAAAAAAATAATAATAGAAATTGTGATTCTTTTGTTATTCGTTGTGATATGATAAACATGTAATTTTACTGGTGCTTTGGATATCACAAGCTAATAGCACAAAAAAGCAAACATGACACTGAAACAGACCATTTACTTGGAAATGCAGTGTGTGCACAATAACATTTTATTTAATTAAATCCTAGCCTTTTAAGGTTTAGTAATTGGACAAGGCCATTCTGACCTTAAATCAACTAATCGTACAGTCCTACTGCAAAGAAAATGTTAAAATCATCTGTATTATCCAAGACGCTTCATATCTGTGCAAATATAAAAAGAGCCTAATTTTTTGCTTGATTCAAAGAACTTTTAAAAAGCAAGTAAACTGAAGAGAGATTCTTACTTGAGAAGTTTCGTGTAGCAAGCATTGTAGTAAGGATAGCCCCCTAAAACAGTCCAGAAAGAACAAAAAGGCAAAGATCAACTTTATCATGAGTCTTGGTAGCTGTGTCAAATATTTGTCAGTGCTAGTGAGTAAAGATTAAACTAGTTACGCCTTTTAAATTATGTCAATATAAAAACAAAAAAACTTATTTACTTATCGGTCCTGATCTTTTTGTATATAATGCACATTATTCTAAATATGATAATAATTATCTTCATATTTCTATCCAACTCTTATAGAGGTTAAAAGCCCCATGAATGCGTGTTTGTGCATTTACATGACTCTTTCAGTATCTTACTTTAAGCTTCCTCCTGGCATTGAATTTCTTCAGGCATTCCACTGTCTCCTGTCTGTGCATCATGGATGCCACCGTGGAACGTTGCTATGATACAGACAGGTAAAGAATTAATCAAAAACTGCTTCGGATCTATCTTGGCAGAAAAAAGCATATAGGTCCTGAGGAAAAGGACAGGGGTCACTTTGGGGAACAAAAATTTGAAGAACATTCATTAAACAGTTGTACCACTTGCAATTTAGTTTGGCAGAAGTTTTTTTGTAAAGTGCTAAAATAACTTGAATTTGACTAAATCATTAATCAATATAAATAATAATCATGACAGCTAGCTTAAACAATTAAAAATAAATAACTGATTAGGAGTAACCCATTAAATTACAACACATTACTTAAAAGCGATGTTCCCCAACACTGATGATAGCATGTAAATACAGTGCAGATAATAAAAATGTGTGTGTGCATGTTTATGTGGTTTATGAAGACACAAATTTGTATAATGACATGGGTATGACATAGGTATTACAATTTGAAGGTGATTTATGAGGACATTTTCGGGTGTTCCCCTAAATTAAAAAGGCTTAAAAAACATACTAAATGGTGTTGTTGTTTTTTTATCTAAAAACGCACACCGTTTCCTGTAAGGGGTAGGTTTAGGTGTAGAGTCAGTGTAGGACAAAACCCCATACAGTTTGTACAGTACAAACACCATTACGCCTATGGAGAGTCCTCATAAAACACAAAAACCAACATGTGTGCGTGTGTGCTAATTTGCTAATGCATGTCTGTACCTCCCTAACATTTTAAGGGACAAAACATAAAAAACAACAATTACAAATCTAAGCAATCTATGTCCCCTTTTAGACAGAACAGTCAACTTCAGTGTGTATGACAAAGTGAGTAGACGTACACAGATCCAGGGGTGTTTGAGGGCCTCAGCTGCTGTGATACGTTTGGCAGGGTTTATAGTCAGCATCTTGTTGATCAGATCTTTGGCCTCTGGTGTCACTGTGTCCCACTCAGGAGAGGGAAACTAGGAAAAGAAAGCACACACACAAAAACACACACACATATTCAACAGACTGCGCTTTGATACCCCACTGAACAGTAGTTTTCATTCCAATACATACAATGTACTTGTCTGCATCAATAAAATGATTTATGTCATGAGCCTTTAAGAAGATTATGGCCATAGAAGCCAGATGAGGCAATGTATGGAAGGTCGTTTAGGGAAATAATTTAGTCGCATCCCCATATACTACACATCTGGGCATCTGAGCCAAGCTGGACAGAAGCCACTGGACTACTCATTCTCTGTTACGTTCTCCTTCACTCTCAGATTTGCCTAGCACAAAATAAACAATACAAAATTATGATTTGCATTGAGTTACTATATCTGTGTTGCTTTGTCTTTATTAACTGTCAGAGAGTATAGAATGTAGATAAACAGTTGAATGATGACAAATGTAAATATGTCAGGACAACATTTAATATTGTAATAAGAAGCATAAAAGAAACATATACAGAATTGTTTAAAGAATCTAGTATGTTATGGATACGTCATATATGATATACTGTATATCTCTGTAAGAAATCTTACATCATATGCTCCAGCTTTGATCTGCTGGTAAAGTCGATGTTGGTCTTCATCCCAGAAAGGAGGGTAACCCACAAGAAGGATGTACAGAATAACACCTATTCAAGAAATAAAAAAATGATGTTGGTATAAGGTATAATAAAGTATATTGTATTAATATATTTTATTATGTTATATAAAAGATAGAGTTCAGAAGACCACCCACAGACTGCTACTAATCACCTAAAATGAAAGTACTTTTATAATTTAGTAAATTCTAATTGTCTAGAAGAAAGTTGGTGTGCAGATCCAGTCACAAAGACTGGATAAAAAATAAAATAAAATTAATAAACAAATTGGAATATATCAATCATTATTAGACTTAATGATAATATACTGATAATTTGAACGTTTCATTTTGTGAGAGCAATTTTTCAAGTGTGACTTTACTGGGATATTCCAATAGAGCTCTTTCTTTCTCTATCTTAACAAGTTTAGATACCGGCTAAAAACTGTGCTCCTTTTAATGCAATTGTTTGCTCATTAAATTACAGAATTGAAAAACAATGAGTTTGCTATTACAGAAAGTATAGAAAACATAATTTGCTAACTGGCTACTCATGATTTCATTCACTTTAATATTACTCTGGAATTCACTTCACACTTTATCAAATATTAACAGCAAGAGACTTACTGCTTTAAATCTGCATATCAGTTGAAAAAGTATTTTATTTAGACAGCTGGCCCATTAAGATTACCATAGTGCCAACAAAATTAAACTGAATACAAAATGCCAACTGTTGCAATCAAACTGTAACTCCACATTTATAATTAAATATCGAAGTACTGTATGCTGAACTCTAATGTATACAAATAGTTTATATACATGTATATTAACTTCTAATGTAATTATTTAGTGAAAAAAATTCTTAGTATAACTCTCATACTATAAAGTAATAGATTATAAAGTAAAGTATCTGTTAAGTTATGAACATTATGCACAAAAATAAAATCTAATTGGGAGCAGAAAATATCCACATAATGCATGTGATTAGCAACCTACCACATGCCCACATGTCCACTGGTTTGCCATAAGGCTCCTTCCTGAGCACCTCAGGAGACAGATAACCTGGAGTTCCAGCAAACCCTACAAAATATAGCACAGACCTCAATTAAACCTAACTAAGAATTTTCCTTCTTTAAACAGTCTAAAAAATGAGCTCCCCCCAAATTCTCTCTTTACTTAAGGCATTTTTGTCTTTGGATTGCAGCCTAATTCTAAAATAACTTTAGTCCCTGATGTCCCATCAAGCCCCAGAGGCAAAAAGCCCATAATGAGAGAACAGCCAAAGAGGAAAACTGGAACTGAGTGTAAAGCCCTTGAGATCATTGTACTTAAATAGTACCAACATCAAGGTTTGTCCAATAGTAAGTCTAATCACACAACCCTCACATAAACCTAGTAATGATGATGATGATAATAATAATAATATCAATCACCATCCTTTCCATAATTTGCAACAATTAATCATTCAATTAATTTTTAGCTGAGAGGCAAAAGCAATTTAGATTATTAATAACTAACGACTGTCACATCTTTAAGTGTCTGAATGATACAAGTCATTAAAAGTTCTAAAATTAAACTAAAACTAAAATTTATCATACATCTCATATCATACTTTTTATCATATAGAGTTTGAGAGTAACTTTTCACCCGACTATCCCAGAACATTCACTAATATCACAAAATACTGAAAAATCACACCGATAGGTTATGCACAACAAAAGCTAAAGTAACACACAGAATGATCATTAACGTTTTTGCATAATGTAATAAGATTTCATTTTATCAGCATCTCCAACACTAGCAGGAGAGAAAAGCAGGAACATTTTTTGCATGTCTTAGTTTATTTGGAATATGCTAATTACATTAATGCAAGATTATTAAATAGAAGTGGACTATTTTCTCTATTTTTTCAGAATAAAGGTTGAAAAAATGTCTCTGCACATTGTGTCTTGTGATCACAGTATCAGTAGATGTGACCCTGGACCACAAAAGCAATAAGTATATTTTGTAATTAGTTGTATCTCTGCCAAATATTCTCCTATCCTAACAAATCATACATCAATGAAATGCTTATTTATTCAGATAATGAATCTCAATTTCAAAATATTTACCCTTATGATAGATTATACTAACCAAACCATGCTTGTTGGTCTCCCTGCACCTCGATAGCCAGCCCAAAATCAGCCAGTTTCACCGCTGCTCCCTTCAGTTTGCTGGCCAAGAGAAGATTCTCTGGCTTTGGGTTACAGACAAAGCAATAGCTTCAAAATTTATTGAGAGAAATTATACAAATGGTCTGTTTCATAGACAACAAATGACCTCATTCATCTTATAGAAGACTTGGGTCAAAATGTACAGTTTTAAGAAAATGCATACAGATACCATGTACTAGGAAAAGAAAGCTGATTTTCTCTTTAGATTTCTAAAATACTGTAGATTTAAAAATGTATGATTTGCTGTAAATGGACAAGCTCTTCTAAAACATATTTTGAACCAAGTCTTATAAAAAACCTCAGTACAGCCTCCAGGGTTATGCAGCATTTCATGAAAGAGCTATGTGACCAGACTTCAACAACGATTTTGATTGAGCAACAACAGTTAATTTAAAACTAATTTCAAATGAATAACTAAACAAACAATGTTGTAACTGTGAAAAAACAATAAATGATGTTGATAAACAAATTTCGGGAGGAGCACTTTCGAATGACTAGCCACTAGGGCTGCACAGGGGCAGCGCAGAAGCGTGTAACAGGTGCAGAGAAAAGACATAAATCAAAGCAAATGGCACACAGTGTTCGGAGAAGAACGCTGGAAAATATGACAGAAAGATGCTTGTCTATAGCCTACTGCAGTACAAGCTGCCAGTATGAAAGCACAATTGGCGCTTGCTGCTACTGCTCTGCATACGTGCCGCTTCCGCACTGCTTATGCGTGCAGTGTAAAACCGGTGTGTTTAACGCACCGCTTAATTTGCGGGAATCGCGCTGCAGGATGGCTAATTGCGTATTTGCATTGACTTAACATATAAATCACTCGCGGTTGATGCTTCATTCGCGTCTGGTGTGAACGCAAGAATGAATGTCTTGTTCCACGAATGCATTTGTTTATTTAATTTAATTGCAACATTTGCCGTAATGTAATCGCATAGATAATCGCATCGATATGATTAATCGTGCAGCACTACTAGCAACGGCTGGCACCACATTTCCCAATCAGTTTATTACCCTTCACCCAATCGGAACTAAGAGTCTCCTCCTTAAATAAGCCCAGTTTATATAAGTGTGTTGTCCCCCCCCCAATATTTCTTATAAATGTTTTAATAGGTATTTAAATGATATTTACAGTTCTTTGCAAATACAATAGGTCACTAGCAATCTCTGCATAACCCATTAAGACTGAAGGAAATAATTATATAATATCCAACTCTGCACATGACAATTTATGTTTATGTCATTTTTGTTATAAATGTTGAAAAAAAAGATATATAAAAAGTTATAAAATATATACATATAAATATACATATATATTATTGTTATAAGATATATATATATATATATATATATCTATATGTATATATATAAAAAAATAAAAAAATAAATAAATATATATATATTATATTATATTATATTATATTGATTAAGACCCTTACTCAGGGGAGTCTAGAAAGAGCAGTCAAAAGTCATTTTCTTGTGATTATTGTACAACCAGAACATTAGCAAAGGACATAAGGCTAGTTTGTCAGGTGCAGTTAGTTGTTTCATCATTCACTTTATGCCTTGGGAAGATTAAGGTGCTAACATGCTAGTAAAACTCAAACTGTCATGCAGTCATTGCTTTTCTTTACCTTACAAACAAACCAAACCCCAATTTACCCTAAACCTACCCACTTCTCAAGAACATAAAACACTTAACAAGCAATATCACAGGTATGTATGGCTTAAATATTTATTTACAGGTATTTATTAAAACTTTAATATATAATTTCATCATGGCGATATTCTTAAGCCCATCACGTCAAGACCAAAGGTTTCTTAATGAAAGCAATGAAGCTCCCTGATTATCTAATACTTAAGGGGTACCCCAAGCTTAAAAAGTGCTAGAGAGGCATCCTGACCAAACGTCAATATGTGGCAAGTCGGGAGTGAGAATGTGTTGCCTTGTCATAATGCCTTGGCCGGGAGCTCCATGGCTAACACACTCTGTAGCAGGTTTAGGTTCTGAGTAAGAAATCTCTTAAACCAAAACTGGAACACCTATAAGCAAGGTGCTATATCTAAGCAACTAAGTCAAGTTTTTCTACAATAAATGTTAACAGTAAAATAATAAGACACAATTGTAATTACTGTTATAATTATAATATTTTAGGATTTAAATAAAATCCAGTCCATTACATATGAGCAATTACAGTTTCAAATGATTATTTTTAGACTTTTAGTTTTAATTAATATAAATACAAATACCCCCAGTTTCACAGACAAGGCTTAAGCTAGTCCCATACTAAATTGCATGTTTGAGCTGTCTCAGATGAAAATATCTTTCTCTGACATATCTTAAAACATGCCAGTGTCATTGTTCTGTGTTAAAATGCACACATGTAATATTTTCTCATAAGGCATTTTTGTAAGAGTTGCTTAAATATCTTAATTAAACTAATGCCTAGTCCTGGCTTAAGCTAAGCCCTGTTTGTGAAACCGGGCCATATAATGTAATAAACTATATAAATTAAGCTTTTGAGGACAACTCTTTTTTTTCTTGCTGGGTTTAAATTATTCATATTTTTCCT
>JAUMHQ010000059.1:22656744-22668900 GCA_032361165.1 Enteromius paludinosus
ATAGATAGATAGATAGATAGATAGATAGATAGATAGATAGATAGATAGATAGATAGATAGATAGATAGATAGGTATATTAGAACAAAACTGTTAAAACTTTCTGTCATCCGAGGTAAACTGTGGAACAAAACCATTAAATAGTTTCAATGGCTTAGTATTTTAATGCAATAAATGAACATGTGGGGGCGGGAATGTGATACAAAATTTTTCAGCTTATCTGTAGCTTTGTGTTATAGCCATAATTACTGCTAGAATTCACCCACGCTTGTAATCTTGCAGCTGGCTAGGAGGTGGGTGAATGTGGGCAGAAAAGCATGGCCATTTTTAGCTGTTACCACCTTAACAGCTAGAGGTCAGATTTGCGGGACCTAATTAGGATGAATCACTCAGAACTGAAAAATCCATGAATGTGAGCACTATGAAAGAAATTGAATAAAAAAAATGAAATTATCGCTGATAATGAGCATGGTTTTGCGCAGCTCTTCAGTGAACAACGGCCGTGTGTAATATATATGACTCAAGGTCAAATCATGCACATGATTGCATTTATCGCTGATTACAGGACCGTGTTTACTGACAAAACGCGCATTACTGATCCCTACTTAAAACCTTCATCTTCGGAACACAATTTAAGATATTTTGGATGAAAACCGGGAGGTTTGTGACTTTCCCATTGACTGCCAATGAACACTGTCAAGATCCATAAAAGTAGGACAGACATAGTCTGAATAGTCCATCTGCCATCGTTAGTTCGATCGTAATGGTCCTTGCACACTCAGTCTGAAATGTTTGTATGCGTTTTCCCATTTTTTTCGCAGACAAAGCAGAAAATTAAACCTGACCCAAATGTTTTTTTATATGATTGACACAACATGAGGTTGAATAAATTCTTCAATGTGTGCAAATTTTAGACAAAAATTTTAAAGAAAATAAAAATAATTACTTTATTCAACAATTCGGCATCGTAGCGCCATTTTAGAGAGTATTCACTGGCCACAAACTACAGTATGTACACTGTTCTGTGTCAGCTGTATTTTTTTTCTTTGCATACAACAAGTATTCTCATCCCCTCATGATGTTATAGTTAAACAACTGATGGCAGATGGACTATTCTGATGATGTCTTTCATACTGGGCCTTGACAGTGTTTTTTACTTGGCAGTCAATTAGACAGTCCCAATATCTTAAATTGTGTCCCGAAGACAATCAAAGCTTTTTGCTAAGGCCATGGCAAGTGAACCTTCACTGGAGAATGTGAGTGTGTGTGGCAGCACTTACCAATGTTGGGATGCTTGAGTAGACGACAAATTCGGGCCTCTCGTTCCAGTTTTTGGTGATCTACAAAAAACAAAAAACATTTTTTGTTCAAAAAAGCATATTGACTCCTCTGAAAGCACTTGACTTTTTAACTTGTCTTTGGATAAAAGATTCTACTGAATGACGTAAAATGTGAATGTTTGTTTAGCAATAGAAATGTAGTAAACATAATAGGACATAAATATTTAGGATCTGAACTCTGCTGGTTTAAATGAGGAAAACCAAAAAAGGTAATAAATGTTGTTTCTGCTCTTTCCTCTAAGGTCAAGTGATTAAACGGAATATACAAATATACAAACAATATAAAACCAAATAAATAACAGCTTTGCAATCTAATGATGAACTCTAATATTTTATTTTGATGAACTCTAAATACTACAAAAGTTATTTTAACTTATTATTTCATATTTATTATCATTTATATTTTATTTTCATGACAATCTTTTGCTGTACTGTAACTATCTATTTTGTGTGTGAAAGTAAAATTTGTGGAATTATAACGTTTTTATAATTATAATTTAAACTTTTTAAATCACACTGATAACTCAAGAATATGTAACAATTAGGGGTGTGACGAGACACTTATCCCACGAGACGAGACACTGGGTTCACGAGATTGAGACAAGGTTTTTTGACTTTTTAAAAAAGAAATACTCAATGATAAAATATATTGCGGAATTTTTTTAATTAATTACATGAAGTAAAAACAACATGTGAACACTGCAAACTATTTTGCCACAAACTGAAAGGCAAGTAATTAATAATAAATAACAAAAAATGTAAATAGTATAAATAAATAAAAATAAACAACACAAATATTCCTTTAAAAGCAGGTTAAGTGATTTTTTTTTCAAAACAGCTTCAGAAAACAGTATCGGGCCGAATACCTAAACAAACTTGCCAACAGCAAACCAGCTTAAAGGCCAAAGTACTTCGGCTGTCTGCATTACGTAATTTTCGTCTTCAGGAGGGCACGGACTGTCCATGTACAAACATTGTATGTGCAAGAAGAATGCTGAAAGAGTGCAAGTCAATTGGTGGCTTTGCGCATGTATCAAGCTAGTCCGTCTGCACTAATACGCGATTGAGTATACTTTGAAAGATGTGTGGACGCAGCCTCAACTCTGCCTACACTGGACGCGATAAAGCAACCATTAAAAACTTGAAATTTGTTTCAGCACGTCATAAACAGAACGAGGCAGCGGTTTTCTGTCAGAGATTTGTTGCGCCGTATATCGGCAAGTTCTCGTGCCACGAGATCTCGTCACACCCCTAGTAACAATGATTCAAAATTATTCTAAGACAGGATAGCGTTGACTTCGCTAACTGCATGAAGACAATGCAACTTTTGGCCATTTTAGAAAACAGAAAAATATGTAAGTGCATTCCATCTAAAAGAATATGCTGTGTCTTTAATTTGACTGCATTTTAATAAAAAATTCTCAGATGTGATCCATACTGTGCACCGGTATTAGCAAAAACATATTTCCTTTTGATATTTTTGGCCTCAGGTAAGATGGCAGCAGAAGGATAGGAAGTGGAAAAGGAATTCACCAATCCCTCAAGATGCTGTTTAGCCAATAAGATTGTTTGTCTCTGAAGTCTTAATCCCAGGGCTCCAGTCAGATGTGCTTTTGCCGCCATAATCCCAACCACTTGAGCCATTAATGAGGCACAGCATGCTGTCTAGAGTCTGTCTAATCAGGTACATGACTAAAAGGAAGATGGGAAAACTATGACATAACAGGATTAAACTGATTGCTTGCAATAGCAACAAGAGTTTAAATGTCCTTCTCTGTTTGTGGCTTCATGTTAATGTAAAATAATAGCCTGTAGCTCATTTGTTATCAATTTTGTCCTATCCTCATTACTAGAAAAGTTTGGCCAAATTCCATGTTCTTCATTAAATGTCCCAGATGGAGAGTTTTTCATTCAAATCTAGTTTTTGCATATTTTAAGTGTTGCATTGACCCAGTTCAGTCAGTTCCCATCTGACAGAAACTGAGCGAATGCCAGAAATGGGGCAGCTATTTTCAAAGTTGTCATATCAAGTGAACTGTCCATCAACATGCATAGTGCAAGAAAAACAAAATAGGTGAATAAATCATAACCATGCCCAAATGGATATTTTTTACTCTTTTCTTTTACTCTTGTAATTGAAAAAATTGTTGAATGGAAAATGGTAGCCGGAGCACAGATTACTGCAGAAATCGTAGTATAATTAAATATATTCCAGTTTGAACTGTGTGCAATAGCTACATCAGTATTGACACAGTATAAATTAAGTTGCAAAATAATTATTGTTTAAGCAGGTTTTCCAAACATTTCCATATCTTCTGAGATAACGTAAACCTAAAATAAGAGTAAAACAGGCCACCCATTCAGTGTATAAAACATACTGTGCTACTTAATTGAGACAAATTTGTACAGAATGTTGAGCTAAATTTGACAAACACTATCTGTAAACCAAATAAAAATCAATTAAAGTAAATTAAGAACTGATAAAAAGTACATGTATTATTTTGATGTGGTGCTATACTACGGAGCCCCTTAAGGGACGTGGTGGAGGAAAAAAATCTAGGTGGGTAAAAAAAAATCAAGGTGGAAATAATTTTTTTTTTTTATTCTTTTGCATTATCTCGCAAAACGGTTTGCGTTCTCTCGCATAACCAGTTGAGCTCAGATAAACACTTTTTGTTTACTTTAAGCATCAGGGTTACATCCGTAACCTGAGACGTTCCTCTTCAGGAACTCAAGCCGCGTCAACGAGACGCTATGAGGAACGAGATGCCCACGCCCCCACACTTGCAAGTCCCTGCCCAGTGTGTGTACCTACTCACCAAGCACAGCAGCACCAAGCTTGGCCTGCAAGTCCAGTCCGTAAAACCGGACAAAAGTGTTAGGGGTGGACCACCCCGATGCCGCACAAATCTCCTCTAGGGAAGCCCCTGACAGTAGGGCCCTGGAGACCGCCACTCTACAGGTTGAGTGAGCTCTTACTCCCAGCCTTGGTGGGAGGCCAAAGGACTCATACGCTGTGTTAATCACATCTACCATCCACCTGCTCAGGGTCTGTTTGGTCGCTGGATGGCCCCTCTTTGGCGGACCGAAGCAGACCAAGGGCTGCTCGGATCTGCGCCACAGTGCGGTTCTGTGGACGTATCTAGAAGAGACATCAGGTCCGAGAACTATACTCTGCCTGGCCAGAACGGCGCTACAAGTAGTAGACTGACTGCGTCCCGGCACACTCTCTCCAGAACCCCTGGAAGCAGAGCAATCGGGGGAAAAGCGTACAGACGAAGCCTCGGCCACGTCTGTACCATGGCATCCAACCCCAGTGGAGCTGGATGAACTAGAGAGTACCAGAGGGGACATTGCGCATTCTCCTTTGTCACGAAGAGGTCCACCTCTGCTCTGTAGAATACTCTCCAAATGGGCTTCACTACTTCCCGCATCCATTCCCCGGGCCTCGGCCCCTGCCTCGACAGGAAGTCTGCTCCCACATTTAGATCCCCGGGAATATAGACGGCTCTCAGTGAGAGGAGTCTGTCCCGGGCATACACAAGGATCTGGTGCGCCAGCTTGCACAAGGGGCGCGATCGCAGACGTCCTTGGTGGTTGATGTAAGAGACCACTGATGTGTTGTCGGTGCGTACCAGCACATGCTGATCTCTTATGTCTGGGAGAAAGTGTTTCAGCACTCGAAATACGGCCAGCATCTCCAGGCAGTTGATGTGCTACATGAGATGGTGACCACTCCACAGACCTTGGGCCGAGTGGTCGCTTTTGACCGCTCCCCGCAACCAGTGAGGGATGCATCTGTTGATAGTGTTACACGGCGACACAGAGCTCCCTGCACCTAGGGTACGTACAGCTCGGCGTGACACCTTGATCATACAGAGGGAAAAACTCCTGTTCCTAAGCCAACACTGTAGTGGTCTCATTTACAGCAGGCCAAGTGGTATGACATTGGACGCAGCTGCCATGAGGCTCAGCAACTTCTGAAGCTGCTTGACAGTGAGCGTTCAGCCTTCTCTCACTCCTAAGACTGCTGTGCGGATCGACTTGATACGAGCAGGTGTCATACGAGCCTGCATCGTGGTCGAATCCCACACTACATCAAGATACGTGGTTCTCTGTGCTGGATAAAGCACACTCTTCTTGGCATTCAGTCTCAACTTCATCTCGATGTCTTCTCACCTCGTCCGGTGACTGAGCTAATATTAGCCAGTCATCTATATAATTGAGAAAGCGAATGCCCTGAAGTCTCAGGGGAGCCAGTGTGGCATCCACACACTTCATGAACGTGCGGGGTGAGAGGGACAGGCCAAAGGGGAGAACCCGATACTGGAATGCTTTTCCCCCGAAAGCAAATCTCAGGAATCTCCTGTGAGAAAGATCGATAGACACATGAAAGTACTCATCTTTTAGATCTATCGTGACAAACCAGTCCTCGGGCTTGATTTGTGACACGACCTGCTTGACAGTAAGCATCCTGAACTTCAGTTTCATCACTGAGCGGTTCAGGGGCCTGAGATCTAAAAAGGGCCTCAGCCCTCCATCCTTTTTTGGAACAATAAAGTACCGTCCGTAGAACCCAAATTCCCTTTCATGAGGAGGAACCACCTTGATGACCTCCTTCCTCAGTAAAGTGTCTATTTCCTGTCCCATAACCAGAGCCTGCTCTGCACGCACCAGCGTCTGTAAGACACTCGCAAAGTGTGGTGGAGCCTGACCGAATTTAATTCTGTAGCCTCCTTCTATAGTTCACAGGACCCAACGAGATACATTCAGCAGTAGCTACCTCGCTGCTCTCGAGGCTGGCCTCTGGTAGAGAGGGAGGAACAAGCTGGATGTGATAACATGGACTACCCGCAGGTGGCACCATGGCTACTTCCTCATGAGCGTCCGATGTTAACCTCCTCAAACCTCTTCTGGTGTTCTCTATAATGGGCCGAGACTGAGGCTGATACTCGTTGGAGACACCCATCCCCTGTAGCGCTGGCAGGGTTAATGGGGAAGCCTCCTGGGGGCACTGGGGACAAACAGGCATCATGTACTGCGGCATAACCTGCAGTCTCCCTAGGGGGGCTGCCCTCTGAAGCCCTGAGGCACGTTCTTCAGTGCTTCTTACGAGAGGTCCTCTTAGACTGAAGCACTACCCTCAAGTCCTGCTTCGGCTTCAAGGACCCCTCAACAGACCGCTGCCAACCCATCCTCTTCCTCTGTGGAGGAGCTCGGTCGGCAATGCTCTGTTTCTGCACCTCCCTGTACGAGGAGCATGTACTGGGACCAGGCTGCTCCTGCTGATGTCCATCTTCTCTTTAACCTCAACTCACTACCTCAGCATGGAGATCGTGGAAAAATGGCAGGCTCCGTCTTGAAGGTGGTGGCCGAGGCCGCAGGAAGCCCTCTTCGAGCTTGCTGCTGCGCGGCTCGGCTTTAACTTTGTGTGGCCATTATAGGTTTAGTTTGGCAACAGCACAAGTCACCACCTCCAAGAGCTCCTCGTACTGGGGTGAAGAGGAAATAGCAGTCTCCTCGGCGCTGTGCACCTCTTCACCCTCACTTCCTCGCCTTCCCGGGCAGTGCTGAACCTCGGCGAAGCGGGCGGAGATAGGGATTCACTAGTCTTCGACTCCTCTGTCTGCACGAGGTCCCGATGCGATCCCCACGAGCACCGCGAGAAATCGCAGCGAAGGCTACCTCCGCAAAGAGAGCCTTCCGGGATTTTAACACACACACTGATAAACAAACCGTGTGTATCACCTGGTGCAATAAATCTCTTGCACGGACCCACCCCGATTTTTTTCCTCCACCACGTCCCTTAAGGGGCTCCGTTCTATACTGTAAAAGGCAGATCTCCACAGCCATAGTTCTCTCCAGCTAATGCAAGATTCGTTCATTCAAATATCACATTAACAGAAGTAAACAGATGTCAACAGAGGCCTGGTGTTTAGTAGCAGCTTGGCAGGTACAAAGTTTGCATAAGAAGCAAATTAGTGCAAAAGAGGTGAAAGAGAAACTTGAAACAATGATGGAATAAAACGAGGAATAATCACCCTTACAAACCGTAATAATATGTTCAATTAAGTTACTAATATTAACTTATGCTAACCTTCAGAGTACTATTATGTACCATTTAACCATTAAGTGTATGTGACGCATGCAAAATGCAATACTAAATATTTCAAACCATATTATTATACTGACCTGATATTGTCTGCATGTTAAATTTGTATTAAACATGCAGCACAAGTGAAGTCATGTGATAATGTGCACTAAAAGTGGTGCAGTTTTTTTATAAACATATTTTTCAAATTAATGTTTAATTTTCTCAGTTTTATGCACAACTAATGAGTCAAGATGCACAGATTTATTTATTTTTTCATTTGTTACATTATCAATTGTATGAACACAACTGCATGAAAAAGTATGAAAATCCTCACAAGTTATACAATAGCTCTGTAAAAGAAACAGACCGTTTTCATTGCAACTGCATGAAAAAGAGCAAGCAGTAATAGCAAGAAAGCCATATGGGTTTAGAGCGACGTGGGTAAATAAATGATGACAGAATTAATGTGAAACGGTCTACAATCAATTAACTCAAATGTGTTCTATTTCAAAACAGTATGTGGTTACCACTCACACAGTTGTAAAAGTGTTGATGAAATCTTTGTTATGATTTTTTTTTTTCAGGTGAACTATCAAAGCCCATTCTGTCAGTCCACATGCACCAACTTTTTACATTTTTGTTATGTTAGACAAGAAGCTTTTTGGCTTTTTTTCTGTTCAATCATTTGTAGACAAAATAATGCAGTGTTAAAATATATATATATATATATATATTTTACACATACAAGGGAAAAAAACAAAACACTTAATGTGGAAAAACTGCCTTGAGTGAATTTCAGCCATTCTTCTGCCACATCTCGCTCCACACATGGCTTGCTCTCAGTGTGGAAGAAAATTACCAAGTTTTTAAATTACCAAGAATTGAATCATATGCCATTATTTTTTCATATTACTTTGCAACTATGGTGAATGCCCATTAGTTTTGCTTCTCTAGCAAGCTGTCTATCTTTCATTTACTGTCTCTCTGGATGTTCTTTAGGCAATGTCAATCTGTCAGTCAAACTATTGCTGTCAGTTTATCTATCTATGGTTCTTTTTTTAATTCTCTAATTTTGGCAACCTCCCCCATGTCTGTGTATGCAAATGCGCATCCAGCCTTATTCAAAAGAGCTAAGGACCCAGACCCTGCATTGTTTTTCACCGCAAATGTTTATTTGAATAGTTGGATTACATTTACAGTACATACACGAAGACTGCAGAAATGGCTGTTAGAAAATGCAATAATTAATCTAAGTCATCTGCCCAAAAGAGCAAGATAATCTTGTGTATTATATATTATGTTCAATAATCTATACAATGACTTTTATATATACTTCAAAACATCCAGCCAAGTGAAGAATGCTCTCCATGACGAAGGTGTATCACGGTCAAAGTCTACTATCAAGAGAAGACTTCATGAGAGCATATACTGCAGGTTCAGCACAAGGTGCTAACAAGGCAAGATTAGACTTTTCCAGAATTGGTCTGTTTTTTTTCTGATCTTTTTTGGCAAAGTATTCTTTGGAAGTCTGAAATTAGGATGACAGGAAGCAAAAAGTATCACCCAAAGCATACAACATCATCTGTGAAACATGGTGGAGCAGTGTGAAGGCATGAGCATGCATGGCTTCCATTGGCACTGAGTTACTGGTGTTTACTGATGGCATGAAAGAAGATAGAAGCAGCTGGATGAATTCTGAAGTCTGATTGAGCGAGCATTTCACTCGCTGAAGACAAAACTAAAGGCAGCAATACCACAAACAAACAAAAAGTCAGCTGCATTAAAGGCCTGGCAAAGCATCACAAAGAAAAAACCTCTCTGGTCTCTGGTGATGTCCATACTCAAGTTCCAGATTCAATACAGTCATTGCCTTCGAAAAATAATTAACAAAATATTAAAAAATACAATTTTATTTAGGATTATATTTTTTGGTCAAATTATATTTGAGCAACTGAAAATGGGGGGACAGTGTATAAATTTTTTTTGTAAAATGTAAAGCATTTTAAAAGTCTGCATTTCAATTTTACATTGATTGTTTTATCTGAATCGTATTCTGGTGACATAGAGCCAAAATTATGAATAGTGTGTTACTGTCCAAATATATTGTTTATTTTATACTGGCCCATTAAATGCTTGAAGCTGATTGACTGACCAACGTTCTATGGTGTGCAATTATTTTCAATGAACTGCATGGCGAACTTAGTTCCAGGGAGCTCTTTGACCCCATCACAGTTCCATATTACTTCGCCAAATGTTTACAAAACTATTTCAAAGGTCTTAAAACCCAAAGATATATACATGTTTATGCTTAGAACAGCAAAATAACCAAAACTTACAATGACACTGGCCAAACAAATATAGTAATCAATAGGGCTGCACAATACATCGCGATGTACGCATGAACGATAGTCACATCGCGGCAGTCACGATGCAGGGCACAATAAAAAAATAAAAAAATGCACTTTCTATATTTCTAAACTTTCTATTCACAGACCTATATTTGTCTAATATAAAGTAATTAACTCATATTTAAGGGTTCTTTAAAAACTACAAAGCACACGTTGCTTCACCTAATTCATGCATGCAATCCCTGCGTGCGCATGGCGAAACGTGCGCGGGACGGGAGAAAAGCACCGACATCGAAGATTTTGTCGCAACATCGGTCATATGGAAGTGTTTTGGATAAGGCTGCACGATAATCATTGCGCGATATGTATTGCGCATCTTGTCATTAAAGTTGGCTCTGTAATCAGTGGTAAATTCCATCAGGTGCGTGATCTTACATTGAGCCGCATTCACTACGCAGAGCCGTTGTTCACTGACGAGCTGTGCGAAATCACGCTGATAATGAACCCGAATTTGCGCAGCTTGTCAGTGAACAACGGTTCTGGGTAGTGAATGCGGCTCAATGTAAGATCACGCACCAGATGGAATTTACAGCTGTTTACAGAGCCGGCTTTACTGACAAGATGCGCAATACATATCGCGCAATGATTATCTTGCAGCCCTTATTTTGGATACAAAAAGGATGAGGCTGATGAACACCTGATAAATAAATAAATAACATAAATAAATTTGTACACATCGCAATATATATATCGCAGGAAAAAAAATTATCGCAATGTAATTTTTCCCCAATATCGTGCAGTCCTAGTAATCAATATGATAAAAAACCACAGCTCATTTCCATCTATTGCCACAAAAATGTTTTATCATGTACCGCAAACACATACTCTGTCTCCCACTCTCTCTCCCTCAGAGACACACACACACACACTAATATACGTGCTAATGTTGCTAGCGTATGTTGCTACTCGGACAACTTTATCCATAATATCAACTTAAAAACAACTTGACTTGTGAGGCACTGTATTTCACTCCCATTTTTAAGACATGACTAAAATAAGAAACAAATAAATTAAACCTGCCACGATTTAGCTAACATATCCTAGGTTTTATTTAGTGAAGTGAAGTGAAGTGACTTGTGGCCAGGTATGGTGACTAGGAATGTAACGATACGCGTATTCATACTGAACCGTTCGGTACGAGGCTTCAGAATTCAGAAAAAAAAAAATAAAGTGTGTAGAATATAATGTTTTCAGTACTAAGCTCAACAAGGCAGCGCAAACGACGGGACAGGCTACGTGTTGTCTGCCCCTTCCACCCCCAAACAGACGGAAACTAGAAACACATTAATAAAAATTTCCCCATGACATTCAGGTTGCAGTCCTATGCTGGACTTTGCAATGTCTAGCTTTACGATAAATATTTACACCTGTTGCAAAAACTAAAGCTACGATCAGGCGCAACTAAACCCGGCGTAGACTTTGCGCATCCTCGTTGACTCATTCTCTCGCAATAAGGATACAGCTGAGACGAGCTCGCGCTTCAACAAGTGAAGCCACCGCATTCTCCCTATACGTTCCATGACAGGTTTCTTCAAAAAACATTGAAAATGAAGGCGGCAGGTTAAGAAATATATATATATTTTAGCCTATAAAATCACAACGTTTTGTTGATCTTGTCACTAAACACAAATAAAAGTAGACTCTTTACAGTTCATGATTGACATTTAAATAACGGCGTAGGCTATTTTGAGTGATTGCGCTTTTGCCTCTGCTCCCTGACCTGCATTCGATCTAAAGCAGGCGGTGCTGGACCAAGGCCAGGAAGATCGTGAAAGACCTCAGCCATCCCAACATTGGACTGTTCTCTCTGTTGAGATTCCGCTCCCTGAAGGCCAACACAGAGAGAATGAGGAGGAGCTTCTTCCCTCAGGCAATTCGGTCTATCAATCAGTACATCACACAGTACTGATCAATTTTGCACATCCACACATATGGTTATTGCACTCACTCTGGACACTGAACTCTACTCTCTACTCCACCCAATTCAGACCATTGCACACTTTCACTCTGCATAATCTGTACTTTACCTGTTATTTGAAGTTGATGAGAAGGCTACGGGGGGATAAATGAGTGGAATTTACATACCATTTTTTCCCCAGTATGCCTTTTTAACCAATTCACTATTACACTCTTAATTTTATTGTGTGTACATATACATATACTTATATTTATATATTCATATTAAATTCTACTTCTATTCTATCTTTATTCTATTTTATTGTATTTTATTGCTAGTTATTTTTTTTATATTATATTTATTTACTGTACTTGTTTTTATATTCTACCTCTATTTGCCATTTTACTTAAATTGTTTTC
>JAUMHQ010000059.1:22678595-22692240 GCA_032361165.1 Enteromius paludinosus
CCATCCCGTCTCCGCAGAGACCCAACAACCGCTACCTCCGCAGAGGTTAACGCTCAGCTACTCCCATCCCGTCTCCGCAGAGACCCAGCAACAGCTCCCTCCACAGAGGCTAATGCTCAGTTACTCCATTTCGTCTCCATAGAGACCGCAACCGCTACTTCCGCAGAAGTCAACTCCCAGCTATTCCCATCCCGTCTCCGCAGAGACCAGCAACCGCTACCTCCGCAGAGGTTAACGCTCAGCTACTCCCTTCCCGTCTCTGCAGAGACCCAACTTCCGCTACCTCCGCAGAGGTTTTTCGCTCAGCTACTCCCATCCCATCTCCGCAGAGACCCAACAACCGCTACCTCCGCAGAGGTTTTACGCTCAGCTACTCCCATCCCGTCTCCGCAGAGACCCAACAACTGCTACCTCCACAGAGGTTAACGCTCAGCTACTCCCCTCCCGTCTCCGCAGAGACCCAACAACCGCTACCTCCGCAGAGGTTAACGCTCAGCTACTCCATTTCGTCTCCACAGAGACCGCAACCGCTACTTCCACAGAAATCAATTCCCAGCTATTCCTATCCCGTCTCCGCAGAGACCAGCAACCGTTACCTCCGCAGAGATTAATTCCCATCTTCCCGTCTCCGCAGAGACCAGCAAGTCCAATTCCCAGCGACACCCACTCATCCCAGCTAGCAACCTCCGCAGAGGCCTCACAGCGCAAACTTCCTTTGCAGAATTCACCTAATTTCCCTATCGCTTTTTTGGGGGCCGCGTTTTGGCTGCTGTCCTCTCTAAAGCCTTTTTTGGGGGCAGCCTAAGTTCGAGCCGGACGCCGAGCCCTTACTCTCGCTAGGGTTCAAATCGCTAGGGGAAGTTCAAATTCTATGAGGAAGCGTTAACACTTGAAATCAATTGTAATTAAAATTACATAAGTTTAGAATTAGCCAAAAATAGCTTTGTAAAGCCAACAACAAATAGCTGGTAGGGACTGCAACTATTTACTTCCTGGGTTGATGACATCACAAACCCTAAAATTTACAAAAACCCTGCCCCCCATGAGCACATAACAACATTGTTGTAGCATGTAAACAATGTGCAATGCTTTTTGGCTCTGCTAACCATTTTGCTAAATGCATATTCATAAGTATCCGCCAAATTCCTAACCAATTTGTTAAACAATTGTATTGGTCAATTTGATTTAAAGCAGCGTTTGTGAGTTTTAAACATTACAAAATTGGTACCTACTGGCAAAAAATAATGAAATTTTGATTCAGACATACGCAAAAAGATCAACAGTTGGGCGGGCAATATGCTAATGTTTCATTTTGATGTCAAAGTGAAACGGCTTAGGAATTGTTTTACAAACGACTCATTTCAATGCTTCAGAGTCAACTCTTTCTTTTCATAGATAATAACCTTTATTCAACATGCACTTCCAGATTTAAAACTTTGCAGGCTTTCATTCACTTACACACCGCATGAAAACTCCTGAAGGTTTCCATTTTTGTATGCCATATGCATCAGACGTTTCGCTAACGTTCCATGGACGTAACTAGTGTTCATGTGGTCAGTGTAAACCATTCTTTGATCATAACTCATACATGATGTAGCAGTAACAGTAATGCCAGAAAAATTGCCAAATGATTTACCAGTATTTTTTAAAGTATTTTTCCTGTTCACACATGTTTAAACCGTAATTCTCTGAAAAAGTATAACAATGATCTTGAGAAGCGTAAAAGAGATTTCTAGCTAAATTAGATCTTATCAACTAAAGGATTACAAACAGCAGATATATTTGTGAATAGAGAGTCTTGGGTTACATAACAGTGACATTCGCAGTGATATATTGGCAAGGCTATTGAGGAAGTCAGCCTCTCGGATATAAACAGACACATTCAAGGCACGAAAATAAGCTAACCTATGTCTGACAATGAAAGATGAAAGTAGGAAAATGTGTGGGAAGTAAAGACAGAATTGTTTTTAAGAAAATAATAGAAATACATTATTTTTATTTCAAACCGAGTAAACATTGGATTCATGGATTGCCTTTAAATTAGCTGTTTATAGACACACTGTCCTGCTGGAAAGCCTCTGGTTAAATTTAACCAAAACAAACATTTGTGAAATGCTTGTTTGA
The DNA here is from genome assembly GCA_032361165.1 of Enteromius paludinosus. Classification (NCBI taxonomy): domain Eukaryota; kingdom Metazoa; phylum Chordata; class Actinopteri; order Cypriniformes; family Cyprinidae; genus Enteromius; species Enteromius paludinosus. Next base: position 22,680,720 of record JAUMHQ010000059.1, read on the forward strand.
TGTATCTGCAACATGTCAGTGGTGAATTCATCAGAGAAGGGTTGCCCAAACACAGAGAAATTGTGGGGGTTTTTTCAGTTTTTGTCTTTATGTGTGCTCTAAGCACATGTAAGCTGTAGTTTTCTCTCTGGTGAGCTAATCACTGTTACATAAGATTTGGCATGTGTGTGTATGAGTGCATGGCGCTAAATTTGTCTGACCATTTTTGAGATCTGTTTAAATAAAATTTAGTAAAAGTGAGAAATATTTCTGCCTGTAATGGGCATTTATAACCTGCATTTAAATATTTAAATTTTATTGTTTACATTTTGTCACATCACTAAACTGTAAAATAGTTAGCGAGCTAGCTGTAAACGGCTGCTAGCAGAGGCCAGAGGCCCTGAAGACCAACACAAAAATGACAACAACAACAAAAACAAAAATTACTGTAACAGGCAGAGCAAACTCCACTGTTTTTGACATAAAACATTGGAAAGTCCTACATACTGATTTAGGGGGTTTTGTGGATGTATCTCTGAGGGCATCTGACTGCAGAAAGATTTAGGTTTAGCACTGCTTTGTTTACAGCGGTAACCAAGGAAAAACTTTATCTGTTACATGTGTCAATGTTCTTTGTTGTCATTTTCCCCATGTGCTCTTTGCTTTTTCCCTGTGACCCAGTTTCTGTTAATTAGTGATTCATGTCAGGTGTGTCTTGTCTACTATCAGTGATTGTCTTCCCTATATAAGTTCCTGTCTGTCTTTCAGTCCACGTCCGTCATTAATGTTGTTTAGATGTGTTCATTGCTGTATCTTGGTTTATATGAGTTTTGAGTATTAAAAGTGTGCTTATTATACTCTGCGTCTCCAGCGATCTCTCTACCAGACCTGCACGTAACAATATCAGTGTTGTTTCATAATCGCCACCTGTGAATAGCATTTTATTGTCTGCTGTTTCTGTTTTGTACATGTGTAAATATGACATAAGACTTCTTTTGGTGTAATCTGCCTTTGAAAGACATTCTGTTCAGACAAAGCAAGTAAACAAGAAATCTTTGAGCATACCTGCACCTCCATTTTGTTCTCAGAATTATCCAGTTTCATGTCTGCCTTTTAGCTCCCCTAAACATTACAAGAAGGTGAATCATGATTTAAATGCTAGAAAGACAGCCTCTTCCAGTCTAAGTGGATGGTTCATGGCCAAAATTAGAAAATACGGTGAGGACCTCAATTCATGTTGATTGTCAAATGTCATTCTACTGTAAAATTACCAGCTCCCTGACTTGCAAAACCCTCTTGGCCATATTTTTCTATTGTCTGGTTCAATTTGAGAAGTACAACACAAAAGGTTTCAAATGTCAACATCCATATTCCATGCAATTACATTGTCTTTTTCAATGTGGTGCATAATATGTATGTTTTAAGCCTTACAATGTATGTATTATATGTACAAATGTATCCAATCTGGTTGCTGACATCGTTATCACACAATACTTTATTCAATATTCTATATCCAACAAGAGCTTTAACTATATTTACACAGACATCACAAAATGTTTTCAGTGTTCCTACAGACTTTCACCTCATATGTGGCAGCATATATGCAAATTCATTCATTGTAAACACTGAAACACTGTACACAAAGCTATGGAAGCCCATTTCCACAGCTGAATAAAAATTAAAAAAGATCATTGCAACTTTAATCTCACAATTCAGACTTTATTTCTCAGAATTTTGTGATACAAACTGGTTATTCTGACTTATTTTCTCACAATTGGAAGATATAATGTCAGAATTGTTAGATATACTGTACAGTCAGAACTGTGAGATATAAACTTGCAATTTGGAGTAATAAAATCAGAATTGCGAGTTATCAAATCCAATTTTAAAGGGTAAAAAATCACAAACAACTTGTAAATTATATAATTTAATACTGATTTGTTCATTTAAATGATAAGCTCTAAACGATTTTCAAAATTTTTCAAAACAACTCTTTTGCTTTAGGACATACAAATAGAGCTGGAGCTGGAGATATGTGTAATATTTAGAGTGCAAACCCAGAGTCAAGAAGAGGGAATCCCTATTCAGCAGTGACCTTCAGTGGATGATAAAAATTAAATGGGCTTTTCTTGCTCTCCATCTCCCTCGCTGTATTTCTCTGACACACATTTTAACAGTGTGCAGACACACATGATCACATATCTTTCCCGATGTATACAAAAAACACACCTATATATATTAGTGCTGTCAAATGATTAATCGTGATTAATCGCATCCAAATACGTTTGTTTTTTTTACATAATACAGTATATGCATGCAAACACACATAAAAATAAATATAATAAAAAGTTTATGGAGTTTTGGTGTTTGAATTTAATACCATACTTGTAAGATATAAGTTTCTAGCTGTTGAAGAATTTGTCGTCCTTAATGTATTTCTTGTTTAATGCTGTGCCAAATGTTCTCAGGTGAAAGGTGAAAGATCTCGACTGCAGACAGGCCAATTCAGCACAATATTTCAGTTTAAACATACGTTATGTTATCTTTGTTTTATTGTGAATAAAAAATTGGCTCATAGGTGATTTGAAAGTGTTTTAGTTTTCATTTTATTGAAATGTAAAAATGTCTCAACATTGTATCTAGCTTAAAAGAAGCAATATCTTGTTCTATTAATGACTTTCAATTAATAGATGCTTGAGCTTATCTGTTCAACTGTGAACTTTAGATCTGAATACGTGGCCAAAGTTGTTCCACAGACAAGAGAGGTTTTTATTCCCTTTGTTGTATATTTTATATTGACACATTTGTGCTAATACACTGTTGTATAAAAGCAACATGACACTTGTAGTCATGCAACATGTGGGGCAGTTGGATGTGACATTTTCTTTAAAAACATGAAAATGTACAATTAAAAAAAAAAGAATAAAAGAAAATTAATAGATACTTGGACCTAAAGGTTAAGTCTCCACTTTGAGAGACTGTAGATTGTTTTTTAGATTGTTTTTTAAATTTCGCTCCAACATTTGCTCCTGCATGTCGACCTTCAGCTTTTACTGTAAGATTCTCTGTACACTTCTTTGTACCCCTCAGAGTTACTATGTAAGGGGTCTCTCTTATATACAAAGGACTGATTTGTTCCATTCACCTGACAGTCTATTAAAGACCCAGTCAGAATGAGTCAATACTGGGATACCAGAGCCATCCCACGCTTGCACTCAGCAAACAGCTGCCTCTGAAAGCTCAGCCAGACATAAAACACAAGGCTTCCACAACAACCCTGGCCTATTATGCTATTGACAGATTGACCCATGAAGAAACAAGGAAGCAAGCAATGGGCCTGCTCTACAGTGGGCGGCAAGTGATGTCACAAGCTTCTAAATGTAGACTACTTTTCAAGTCTACTACAAGAGATTAAAAAAATGTTAATCCAATTTCCTTGCGATTAAAGCAAAGGTACAGTCTTAAGACTGCTGTTAATCATAATAAAATAATAACAAACAAATTGCACCATAGCATTCTAATAAAACTGACTAAATGAGAATTAACAATTTAACCAGCTGCACAGGTATGCAAAAATACAATCCTCGCTGATTAACATAACACAGCAGTAACATGAAGACAACACAGAAACCAGTACCTGGGAAGTACAATCCCTTGTAGACTTTGCATGCCATGAGCCTCTTTCACACAGCAATACCAGTAAATTACTGTAAAATGTACTACTCTATTGGTGAGATGATATTGTGTCTTTTTTCTTCTTTTTTCTAGTAACATCATTCAAACATCGGTTTCAAATTACAGGTGATGTTGATGTTCTCATGTTTGTGTCAAATGTTCACATCCATGCAGTTTCTTTTGGCATACAGACATCATTAGACCACTTAAAACTAAACTGAACAGTGTATAGCAAATACATAATCTGCATCAAAATGGTATGGTTGAGTTTTGAATTTCAACGGCTCTAGATTAGCCCAGAGTAGACGTCATTCTGAACTCATATGTGCTCATAACTGTACTTTTCATTCGGAGTTTACACACAGCAGAATTTCGGCAATTTACTTCTAATGTTACAACTTCTCAATTTTTAAAAAGGCCTGTTCACACATGATCTCTTTATGGCAATTTACCAATAATTTTCCAGTAAAGTATATACATGATTAAATATTACCGAGAATTTTAAATCAATAGTGGTAATCTGGAGTGTACTCCTCAAAAGTACTGTTAGCTAGCTATAGTCGCAAGTAACTCCATTAATGAGGGAATTTGCGACCATACTTACATTTCTGTTAGTCATGCTATACACTCCTGCAGATTTACAATTTCAAAATGACAGAAATTTAGTACAGAACATTGCTGGAACAGAATAGGTGAAACTGAATGAAAATGAAAGTATTTAAGGAATAGATAAATTGTAAAACATTTTACGAGTAAGTGCTTTAGATTCAGTCTCATTCAGCTCAATACACATCCTACTGCCCAAAGGCAGCACTAGAATATTATACCTTCTGGTACTTGCCCATGCAAACCTCACAGCCACAATGGAACAGTGTTATGGGTGGTTTGGGTGTTGTTATGCAGTTATGTTTGGAGTGGTTTTGTTTGGGGCACACTGCTATGCAGTTGGTTTTACTGGGTGGTTGCTTGGTGGTTATTTACTGGTTAACTCGAAAGTTACTATGAGATTCTTGTCCCTGGGACATTTTTACTGTCATTGTTATTTCAAAAGTCACATGTCTGCTTAATTAGAAAAATACTAAAAACAGCTTTTATTGAAAACATGCTGCCAAAATGACTTGCTTTCTACTTTCAGGATTTTATTACGTAATAAAGATGATTAAATCAGCACGAGACTGCATGCACACACAGAGATCAACACCTGCTTCTTCACCATGGTCTCTTTGGCCCAGCCACTGATGCATAAGTGAAGTGCCAGGCAGGAGAAGCACAACAGGATCACTGTACTAAAAATAACATTAGAATCCTTTGGAAGGTAATGTTAGGCTGTAAAGTGGCTGTTTATTTTCAACTATGCGATTGTGTAAACCAATCCCAATTCAACTGACTCAACAGACTTTTACAGAATTTTTTTTTTACATTAACAATTCTGCAGAGATTACTTTTTTGTAGGTTAAAACTGTGAAACTAAGAATTTCAACACTTCATCAATTCATAAGAAGTGCATCTGTCAGTCACATACAGCACAAGTTTCTCACTCTTCACTCTGGCCAAAATGCTCTATAGTCAAGGACACTGTCTAGGTTGCATTACGAATACCTTATTTACATTGTGTCTGCACTGTTATAATGAAATTCACGAGAATGTAGAAATCGAGAGGTCACTGCATTTCTTTGCTTGATAGATAAGGTTTGGATAGGCTGCAGAGCTCTATATCTACACATGCCCTATTACCCAATCACAACAGTGGACATTTACAATGAGGTCTTAAAGAAGACCTGACCATTTAAACAGATTTTATAAATCAGAAGTCTAAAATAAGAGTAGAAATGGCCATTTTTATCTAAATTAATATTTAATTATTTCATCATATACAAAATTATTAAAGTATACTATATTGTTTAAAGTGTGCAATTTTGATGTACAAATCCTTCTAACATAATAAGCACACCTCAGGTAACGTTATACAAATTTAAAGTGCTGTTCATGACCCCTTTAATACCTGGAGTTAGAGGTTTGTTCTACTTAACCCTAAATATACACAGTAGCAATAGTAACTACGTAATTTGCTACACGGCCAAGAACAGCTGTGGTTTTGTCCATGTAATCTAAAGCAATGACCTAACTGTGGTTGCAGTACAAACACAATAAAACCCTTAATGAAACAGTACCGAACATTTCAAAATGTAAGAGGCCTAACATATTAAATTAAAGCTACATATATAAGAGTTTAACACCATATCTGATGAACCGGTTGTCTTCACCGTACAATATTCTCAGAGTGAACTCACCTCTGGCAGACAGCTTTTTGGTGTTGATGATTTTGGCAGCATATTCCTGACCAGTAGAGATTTTCATACATCTTCTCACCACAGAAAAGGCTCCTCTGGAAATCAGAAAGAATATGCATACATAAAACAACTTTGTATATTTTTTTAGACTATGAACAATACGTTTATTTTATTTATTAATTTTATTTTTTTTTAATGAGTAAATGCTTTTTTGTGTCTATATTTCTAAAAATGCTGAATTTTCTAAGGGTGAAGAAAGTACTCTGACCCCCTTTGCCTTTTCTTAAAAAAAAAAAAAAAAGTTAAGCTTTCTGCAACCTTGCCTAAGTTAAATATTTATAGAATATGAGCAATATGTATAAGAACTTGCTTCTCAACATCAACAAAACTCGGTTCGTAAAGTAAATAAGCATGACGTTTTAAATGGGGAAATTCCGCAGTTTGCTATTCCCGCCGAAAAGGGGAAAAGAATAATATAAACAGCACAGTACAACGTCATAACAGCACATGAAAGAAGCCGAAAAGAGACTTGCGAAGGCAGGTACAGACAGAATCAGGTAAGGACTAACAGGCTATCAGTCTGGGCTTTTCAAAAAACGTTTCAGATTGTTATTAAAAGCATGTGCATAACTAATACTTACTTTCCCAGTTCTTCATACAGCTGATATTCGTCGGTAAACCTGGTGCAGGTTGTTGAAGCCATGCTGATAACGACGGGAAGAACAATCTGAGTACAAAAGTGAAATCTGCGGTTACCCTCTTCCTGTATATCCGAAAGTAAATGTTTTAACTTTGGAAAGAAATGAAAATGTCCGAGTCTGTCACTACAAATCCTCTTGCAGGTGTGAGATGGTGACTGCCACTGTTTTGACACCTATTTGAAGTTGAAGTGGCGCACCTCTTCTGATCAAGAGATGTCCGATTCGCGAACGTGTCGTTCTTTTAAATCGGTTCTTTTTAACGATTCAATAGAACCGACTAGAGAGGTCTTGTGAATCATTCGAGTTTTGTAGACTTTCCCATCAGTGTTTCTAGTCACAAACGCGTAGCGAATGAACATGTAGGATATGTAACATTACTAAAAAAATGTAATTGTGTGCTTCTCATGTAAAGAAGAATCAATTCGTTTGACCGGATCATTTTAGCGAACCGATTGGTTAAAGTGAATCGAGATTCCCAACAGTACTTAATCTCTCACATCTCGCTTCCTGCTGTAACAGCGGCTGTTAAATATAGTGTAAGAGCTCTCTCTGCTGGCACAAACACGCGTGTACGTGTGTCCGAAAAGACTACAATGTATATATTTTTAAACCGCAGGAAAATAACAAATGTGTGAGGGTAGACTTGTTGATAACGCTAGTCTAAAATTAAGCATCAAACAGTAGCTACTGTTCAGCCTTGAGCACTGTCACCTTGAGTTAATGGGATGACTAATTATCCTCTTAAATTACTAATCCTGTAAACCCGGTGGAGCATTCTCTCTCATCTACTACTGTCTAAAAAATCAATGCAATGATAAAAAAGCTCCCTGCCCTCCCTTGGCATTTCAAATTAGGTCTATTTGTCACCCTTTACCTGAAAATTATTTATAATTAAAGGGTTGTTTTATGAAATTGAATTTACTTTGAGGGTCACATGCACATCTATTCCTTTCATCAGTTCTACACAATTAATCATAAATATTTTCTCTTGTATAAATTCACTGCCCTATATTCAATGTTACCAATAGGTTAAAGAAAATCCATTCTAAAAGGAAATTTTTATGTAATGATCAATATTATGTTATGTAATAAAAAAAAACAAAACAAGAAGTAACATCTGCAATGAAACTAATAATGCCCTGGCAGAAAAAAATTACGAGTGCATTTTTTTCTGTTCAATTGACAAATACTAAAATGCAATGCAATTAAAATATGTGTAAAATATCTGTAAAAAAAAAAAAAAAAAGTACAGAAAATTCTGTCATATTAATGCACATTGGGTCGTATTTTTACAGACATTTCTTAGAATGTAATGTCAACAGCAAGAGTTAATATGTCAGATAATTTCCAGTGGTGAGTGGTTGGGAGGGAGTGACTTAAACAGCCTGAAAGGAAAAAGCTGTGTCTGGTAGTGACGGTATGGATACTCTTAAATCCTTTTCCTGATGGCAGTGGTGTATATAGTGCATGGGATGGGTGTGAGGGGTCAGCAATAACTCTAGATGCACTGCAGATGTGACGTGTGTTCAAGAATTCTCAGAGAGGAGTCACTCTAAGGGGAGACTCCAGTGATCCCCATCCATAGTTTTGCCTATATGCTGAGCTGGACTTGCGGTGACAGACACTGTAGTTCCCAAACCAGACAATTATGCAGAGGATGATCTCAACAACAGCAGTCTAATTGGCTATTTGGAATCTAGTTACATCAATTTCACATTTGTCTAATACAATGTGGTTTTGTTTTTATAATTACAGTGTTATTCTAATTACATAAACATTCCAGGAAATCTTACATAAGACCATTCACCTAGCTGTACCTGCAAAAAAAAAGCATTCTTTTTTGGATTTCTCCAGTAATTTTTCATTCTGGAAAATGCAGGAGTGATCAATAACAACTGCAAATACAAAAGGTAAAGTTCATGGTAAAAACCCTTGTTATATTGTGTCACATGTGACTGAAAAGCTCAAGAGGAATGATCAGAATTATATTTTTCAGCAAGACTCTTGCTTCTGTCCAAACTGCAAAGTCAACCAAGAAGTGCTTACATGTCCATCATCATTGAGTGGAACTGAACAACATTGAGTATGCTTCCTGTATAAACCTATCTGCAAGTTCCCTTTCGACATTTCACTCGTACTGCGTCTGATAAGACGCTATGGGAAAACTCCTTTTTTCCCCTTAACTGAAGACTTTTTTAATAACGCAGTGAAACTGCACGGTTGCTGGGCAGTTGCTAGGGGACCTTATTTTAACCAGTTAGGGAAGGGCCCGCCAACAACGGCCCAATACCATCGACCACACCCCCTTGGCGCGAAGTCGCGAGCAAATGGCTGCGACCAGCGCCAAAGAGGTGTGAAATGGCGCGAATTTCGTCTGTTTAAGACAAGGAATCGCAAGCCATCTTCAGATTATTCTCCTTCAGCGACGGATTCATTGCTGTCCCTGACTGGAAGCCTTCTGACGAACTCTCTGACGAACTGCAGCTGGATTCCCCCTGCCGCCACCTGGCTTCGAAGAGATTCAAAAAGAGCAATTTCGAACTCGAAAGAGCAAATTTTTCAACACCATGCCTGGTCGCCGATGCTCTGCCTGCAGCTCGTCCATCCATGAGGCCGACAGACATCGTGAGTACATCTCCTGTCTCGGGAGATCACACGCAGAAGCCGCCCTCTCTGGATCCGAGGAGTGTGTCTTCTGTGACCTTTTGAGCATGGCTACTCTTCGCGCCAGACTAGCGTCCTTCTCAGGACGAGAGTCTAGCCCTCGTACTCCCCTATCTCGCAAGAGGCAACGGGGCAGGGAGCGGCGCCACGAGTCGGGTGATATCACGCCAGCGCAGCCGCCGCGTGCCTCACCGCCTCGTGAAGAGTATTCACCCGTTCAGTACCTCAACGAGGAAGCGCGTCCCTCCGCTTATGTGAGTGACGTAGTCTCCTTTTGGGATATCGGACGAGGAGCTGCTGGAGGACCCTTCCATCGCAGCTTCAGAGGCAGAAGAGCTGTCTAGCTCCGATGATCCCGCCCCTTCTGCTCCATCTGAAACCACGAGCTGGGACTTGACTGGTCTCCTCCTCAGGAGCCTTCAAGAAGCCGGTTGGATGAATGGTACCTGCCGGGGCGCCCGCAGGCCCCTCGTCAGCGCTCCACCCCGTTCTTTCTCGAGGTGCACGACGAGCTCACCAGGTCCTGGAGAGCACCGTACGCCTCCTGGCTGAACACCAGAGCTTCTGCCGCCTTCGCCTCGCTTGACGGCACCGCTGAGAGGGTATATAAGATGCTGCCGCCGCTCGACCAGCCTGTGGCCGCTCACTTATGCTGGATGGAAAGCGAGGCCGGCGCACCCGTCTAAACCCTGCAGGACGACATCCGCTCTTGCCGGCCGAGCCTTCTCCTCCACCGGTCATGCCGCCTCTGCCCTCCACTCCATGGCGGTCCTGCAGGTCTTCCAGGCCAAGCTGCTCGCTACCACCGAGGGTGCTCCTGACGAAGACACGGTGAGGGAGCTTCGCAGCGCAACGGATCTGGCACTCAGGGCGACCAACTTTACGGCCCAAGCCATCGGCCGTTCCATGGCCAGCCTTGTAGTGTTGGAACGACACCTGTGGTTGAACCTGACTCAGATCAAGGACACCGACAAAACACCGTTCCTCGATGCCCCGATCTCCCCGGCTGGGCTGTTTGGTCCTTCTGTTGAGGGCTTCACAGAGCAATTCACTGAGGTGCAGAAGGCGTCTCAGGCGATGAGGCACTTCCTGCCTAAGAGGACTGCGTCTTCATCCGCCAGCCGTCCAAGACCGCTGGCACAGCAGCCCAAGCAGCAGCCTCCCGGTGCTCAGCCCCAGCCGCGACAGAAGCAGGAGCCACAGAGGCACCGCTCCAGATCCTCTACTCGCCGCTTTCCTTTTCCTTGGAGACAAGGACCCAGGCCCAAGATCGTGCTGGACCCAGAAGTGAAGAAGTCCTCCTAATAAGCAAGCGGCCGGGCAACGGTCTCGCCGATGCTGGACCACCCTGAAAGCTGCTCTGCCTTCAGCCCCCACTACCCTGCGAAGCCCCGTGCACGGAAGAGACTTTAAATGCTGCATCACAAAGGCCCGTAAAAGCGTCCTTGCAGCACGCCTTTTTAAAGGTGACCACAAAAAGTCACATAAAGAGCAGTTCCACACAAGCACAAAATGTCATAAGTTATCAGTCCCTACACAGCGACATAACTCCAGACACAATAAAACCCCTATCACTCCGGCTGAATGCCTGGCGCGCCATTCCCGGAATATAGAATTGGGTTATGGGGATAATAGAACACGGTTATACCCTTCAGTTTGTGAAAAAATCGCCACCCTTCACAGGCGTCATTCACACTTCGGTCCCGAGCTCAGGTGCTGCGAGCCGAAGTCAACACACTGCTGTCCAAAGGGGCGATTCAAGCCGTTCCCCCCTCAGACAGAGAAAAAGGGCATTACAGCAGGTATTTTCCAGTCCCAAAGCGAGACGGCGGGCTGAGGCCTTCGTAAACTTCGTAAAGAGCAGGCTGGTACCCAGCCAACAGATAGTTTTTCTGGGTACAGTAATAAACTCCATGCGAATGAAAGCGGTGCTCTCTCCGGACCGAGCCGTGAGCATTCAGGCGTGCGAGTCCTCTTTCGAGCGTGCCACCCGTCGCACTCTAAAAGCTTTTCAGAAGATGCTTGGTCTGATGTCAGCAGCCTCCTCGGTCCTGCAGCTCAGCCTCCTACACATGAGGCCTTTGCAGTTCTGGCTAAAGGCAGGGGTGCCGTCACGAGCGTGGCACCTCGGCCACTTGAAACTCATAGTGAACGCTGCCTGTGTCTCAGCACTGCGTCTATGGAAAGACAGGCGGTGGCTGCTGGAAGGAA
>JAUMHQ010000059.1:22783693-22795894 GCA_032361165.1 Enteromius paludinosus
GCGAACCGTTGCACCCCTAATATATATATATATATATATATATAATGATAATGATTTTTTACTCATGAATTACAAGATGCTGCAGTCCAAAACAATATAATAATTTATTTAAAAAGTGTCTTAAATAGCTAAAAATCAAGATTTCTTCTGCATTAGTATTTTTTCCATCACGTATCAATGTGCAATCAATATATTTTTCAGTACTTTTCTTTTTTATTTTTTTTATTATAGTCCTAAATAGTTACTTACTTAATTCTACAACATTAAATTATTTAACATTTATTTTGTTCTAGAAAAATGTGTGTCCCCAGATCTCGTATTAATTCTGTTACATCCCATATTTTGCCTTTAATTTTGTGGAATTATCTCTCAGAATTGTGTAAGTTACAGGAAATTATGTCACTTTCCCTCACTGACAAGATCTGAAGCTCTGAAAAGTATCTGTGGTCTCTCTGAGAAAAAATCTTAATCTAAAAACCTCTTACACCAAGAGTTATTTTTGAAATGTCAACTCTGTTACCAAAATATGAAAAGAAAAACTGAATTTATGATCTCACATTGGGTTATTTAAAGTTCTTTTAATCATGTTCATTAGTGTCATGTGTTCTTAGCATTTATGCTAGCAAGTTTTTGGATAAAAATAAAATAAAAATGTCAATTCTGTTAAACTGTTGTCACTATTGTAAGTCTACTTAACAGAGTTCACTGAGACACACGGGGACACCAAATGTACCCGGAATTATAGACTGAAATACTGTTTTGTACACAGTGCTACATCCACAGGTTGCACTAAAATATGTTTAAAACTGTTTTCTATTTTTAATTAGCATTTTTCATCTTTATCAATTGCCATAGAAAAAAGAGCTATGAAATATATAATTATACCCTTTTTTCTGAGAGGGTATCAAACAAGCTTCTATAAATTATTTTCCAGCTAAGTCTTATCTGATGTGTTGGTTGCTCAGACCCTGAATCACCTCTTCAACAGGTTTTGAGCCTCTTGCTTATACACAATGAGGCTCCATTGTTTCTGTCAACCTGCCTGAGCTTGAAAAACCTGTTTATAGATGAAGAATGAATACACTTCCCACATGCCACATGTTTCTGCCCAGTTCAAAAGTGCCCAGATACCTCATGCATGCAGTCTCCACTGTCAGGACTAACAAAAGCAGGCTTGTTTTCATTAAAGCTTCTCTACTGGCTGTACAAACAGTACTTTTATAAAGTCATAATAGAAATCAGCTACATGGGTAAATCTTCCTATGCTATTTACTCCCATTTTACATGTTTTAATGCTGAAACGAATGATGATTTTTTTTTTTCATTATTCCTTTGTCTACAATATAAATTTCCACCCTGTTAGTCTTGTGAAATATATATTCATTTTAAGGAATAAAAGCCAGTTTCATAATGACATCATCCTCTAGGAAGTGACATAACTTTTAATGGAGAAACAACAGTACAAACATCAGTCAGCATTTGATGACATCATTTCACACAAACGTATTGATATATAGTACTACTTAGTAAAAGTAAATGCATAAATGTTAATTTCTTATTGTTACTTGTGAGTGTTGAGATTCAGTAATCGCAAATTATTAGACCATTAGTATTTTCACCAGTTAAAAATGGTTTTATCTCAGTTTCTGTTTTTTGCTGTACCATGTAAGTAGGAAATATCAATTTACATTTCTAAACTTGCCATTAACTGTAATAATCCAGTGAGATTTTTACCAGCCAGTGTTCCACACAGAGATCTGATCTCATCATGTCTGGAATGAAAAAAAAATAAACGAACAAACTGAAACACACCAAATCTAGAAGATCGGCAGCAAAACTGAAAAATACCAAGTGCACTATCGGGCAAAAGGTTTTAAAGGCAAAGGATGGTGACACCAAATACTAAATTAATTTAGTTTAAAAGAAGTTAACTGATAAAGGAACGTTTTTGACAGCATCCTCACGTTACACAAGTGCCTAAAACTTTTAACATTATTGTACTGTATATTTTGCAGGTAGGTTTTTTTTAAGCATCTTGGAGACTTTGCCACAATTCAGATTTATGTCTCAGTTTGACGATGGATGATGTCACTGGCTGTTGTCAGATTCCTTTTGCATGTTCATAACAGGTGGATGGGCTAGCAAAAAATGCTTTGAAAAGTAAACAGATCTGGAACATGTCACATCATTCAGGACATCAGCTTTATGAAATACATCAAGTAGTATAGCAAAAAGAAGGACATACTTTAACTTAAGAAGAACATACTTTAAGATTAAGGGTTATGCAAACCAAGCTTAATACAACAGTAACAAATAAGCATCCAAAGTGGTAATGTGAGCAATGTGGAACAGAGGAGTCAGTAGTGCATGTAATTTGGTTCTGCCATAGGCATTCTTAGGAACAGGACGTATTTAAGAGGGATCTCATGAAATCTTAAGAGTTCAATTACATACAGATTAGAAATTGTATTCCATTTTAAAAGAGCTTAGAGATGATTAAAATAATTCAGATTTAAATTGTTTTTGATTTTTCTTCCTTTTGGGAGCAATATGCTGGCCCACACGTCAACACAGTTGTTGGTGATAATATACCTTAATGTTGGAGCCAGTTTTAGTTAACACAAATTTTGCCAAGGTAATTTGAACAATGTTAGGTAATTGATTTTACTTCATTTTTTTTTTACTTCCCTTATACACTTATTAACAGGTTTTACTGTTAGTGATTTGATGGTAAATTATATTGAAAGACTGGTAAGTAACTGGTAAGCACATTCTTCAGAATATCTTCTTTTCTGTTTGGCGCAAGATCTTTACAGTTTTTGAAAACCCAAGAGTAAGTTAATGATATAATTTACATTTTTGGGTAAACTAATGCTTTAATCGTTTCAGCAACAAGTATGTACTTTGAAAAATTTTTATATAGGCCCTAATTGATTTGGCTTGAATCCCAAGAAAGTTATCCTATAAAGACATCATTCAAGGAATCAATGTGACTCCAGTGGTTTAACATCAATGTGATTAAACTGCGCAATTTCTGTGTTTGCAAAAAAATTTTATTTACAAAATATTATATTATCTCCAACATGAGAAAATATCATAATGCATGCATGTTGTGTGGTTACAAGAGCAAATGCTGTTGTGCGGACAAGCAATGAGAATTATGATTTTGTAAATAAAGTCAAAAATAGTTTTTTTGCACAAATAAATTACTCTAGTCTCTTCACAGAGTTGAAGTTAAACCACAGGAGTCACATTAATTACTTTTATGATTTGCTTTGCTCTTTTGATCCTTTGTTACTTCAAAATCAATCATTTCAAAAGGCTGAATCATTCCAAAACAGTTTCTTGTTTGAGTTACAAACGTCCATGTTGATTGAACCTTTTCCATCATAAACTTTCTGTTTTTATAAAACAAAAATAGCATTCACTTTAATTGATCTGGTTTTGTGTTGTCTAGGAAGAAACCAGCATTCAGGATTTTTGGAGGAAGTTGGATCTGTACAGCCTTTCCTGCTCTGTGAAGTAACTACGCTCTGAACTTTACTGTTTGCAACTGTAACACAACTGATCTACATATCCTGCAATTTTTTCATCTGCTGAAAGTTGTTGACTCAAGCACAGCTGGGCTTTGTTGCTAGTCGTAGGTATTAACTTAGCTTTTGACATTCAGTGACTTACACATAGTACTTACATTCACAGACCATCTGACAAGAGCTTTCATATTATTTCTGAAGAAAGTAATGTACCGTCATCATTTATCTCAAATGTGAACCTTCTATCGGCGTAAAACGGCTTGAAGTGAGCCTTATACCACTTAATACATCTTAATAATATTCAATTGTCACTTTACTCTGTGGTGTGGAACAGATTTATTTTACAGTGTAAATGTAACTCTGTCTTAGTGTTATGCAAATCAGTGACACAGTGAAACGCTTAAGACAGTATTTTCACTCAAAGCTGATTTAAACTCTAAAAGATTTGAATTAACACCAATGAATTTGCTGTGCAGAACAGGAATGACCCTGATAGATCATTCATTTGCACTGTGCATGTTGACCAGGCCATTAACTTGAGTTGACACAGCAAACCCACACTGTGTGTAGCAAATGGAGAGATTTGGGGTGTGGTGGGATTGCTCAGATAAACCTCAGGCTCTACCTTTGAGGAGCAGGACCTCCCACCCTAATGACGGCTGCCTGTCTGAGCAGTAATGTGTCACCACTTTTATATCCCACGGACAAAGAGATTGTCAAGATGGTCTGTTTACTATTGCATCAAAATATGCTGTGGATAAATATGCTCTCTCACGTGGGTGACAGTAAAAGTAACTACATTGGCCTACATTGTTTTTATGTCCTTTAATTTATATTGTTTCTATTTTCGTTAGTGTGCTTAGGGCCACTGTTTTTCTATGTCTGTAGAACTATATTTCTTTTACACACAGTAGAAATGTTTAAAAATAGTTATTACCGTATCACATTTTTGTGGAAAAGGTAATTTTGTATTTAGCATTCTTGATGAAAATGAAAAAGAATAGCACTTGTTTAAAAATATAAATCTTTTGTAACATTACAAAAATACGCTTTTCATGAATTTAATAATAAATAAAAGTTTACACAAGCCAATTTTTCAGATGGTACTCTATCATAGTTTTCTACTAAAATATGACTCTGCAAAGTATTTGCACCAGATCAGTGTAAATAATGTCATGTCAATAATGAGTAATGGCACTAGAAAATTCAGTTTGCCATTATAGGAATAAATTACATAAGTTTTAAAATGCGATTTTTAAATTGTAGTAATATTTCACAACATTAATTAATTCAAGGTATTTAGCCTTGGTAAGCATATAAAAGGCTTTTCTAAAACAATGTATTGTATGAGTACGGTTATTTAGCAGTCTGGATCATTTAGCTAGATTCATACAAATGTGTATGTGGCAAACTTGGAGCTTAAGACTACATACTGCAAGAATATGATAAAAACAAAAGTGTCTGCTGTGATATTGAAACAGAAACAAACGACTCATCTCTAAAAACCTTGATGTCCTAAAATCCCTGAGAACTGATAACCAGCCCTCTATCTTCAGTTTCTGCCTTGTGACGTCACACCCATTTCCAGTAAGATTTGGTCGAGACTACCTGAACTTAAAGCAGTACGTCAGCTATACTTCCTTATTTGTTAATAGCACTGTCTGACAGTCTATGATTGTTCCGCTCCTAGTATTGACTGAGGGGGAGGGTGTTTAATCTACTGAGGCATTAAGTCACAAGACAACTACATGCCTCTAGCTATGAGGCTCCGTAGGAGATGGGAGGTCCTCTTCTGCATTTCTAAGTAACAAGGTAACAAAAGGCCCGGCGCAACACAAGACCAGTCTTGTCCTATGGCTGTGAAACCAAGGTGCTATCAGACGGGTTCAGCATTGCAGCTGCTTTCTCTTCCAAATCTGGGAAGACAAGTCATGATGCTCTATGAACACGACACTGCAAGCAAACATGATACCGAGAGTTGTACAAGCATAAACATTTCATGGAGCCTAAAAGCCCTTGTTAGATAATGATGGGCTTTTAAGGCTGATGGACATGAGAGGTCAATCATTGTGAAGGGGCGAAGAGAGCATTGGAGCTGTAGTACATGTTGACAAAGTTTATTAGAGTTCATACCCATTAACAAATAAGCAACATCTTGTGCATTGTACTGGTTAAAAGCTCTCATAATAGCAGTGCAATTGAATTCATAATTATTCGCACAGGAAATATTGATTTGAGTGGAAGAGTCATAGTACCGAAGCAGAGCACTTTGAAGTGGATGAGTGGCTTTTTTATGCGGAACTGGATTGTCCATAGCGAGATAAGCTACCATCCCCCACAGTTTTCTACAGCGCCTCGCCCAGCTTTTTACAAACTTGCCAAACATCTCCAAACTTGTTTGTTAAAAGCACAAAACACAGCTTAAAGGACATTCAAAGGTTGCTCTTTAGACAGTTTTTCCGGAAAATCCTATCAGAGAACAGTTGAAGCGATTGTACTTGCAAATGCCACTTTTGAAAGGTTTTCAAATATTAATTCTCTGTACATCGAAAGGCAATTTTTATTCCTAACAGAGAACAGCAGTAAGTGATATGAAAGCAAAGAGCATTTCCACTAGCTGGCAGACAGAGCACAGTGTCTTTTTGAACAAAAACAGTACTGCGTAATCATTAACTCAGACCTCAACTGCTGACCTTGTAACCTGTGTAAATGATTTCACACTCAATGCTATTTATGAACGTACATTAAACTAGTGGCACAGGCACTCAGTCAAAATAACTCTTCTTCAATTGCTTTAAATACTATGGACTGCACTTGTGAGTGCTTTTATTTTGCACTGTTATGATTTTGATACACTTTTTAATAAAAAATTGTATTGAAAGTGACTATATAAACTACTGAAATGAAACTGACATTTCAGAATTTTTCATCTTGTGCTTACATGTACACAAGGAAATCTGACTTTCAGAAAGAATTTCAAAGTCCACACTGTATGTAATTTGATGTAGTTTTTAGAATACATGTAATAATTAATTTTTTATTTCAAAATTTATTTTTATGTTTAAATGGGATTTTAAGTCTTTAAGCAAATGAACTGATTATTAGTAGCAACAAACAGTTTTGTTAGTACAATAAGATTAAACACAGTCAAAATAACGACATGTATTTAGACCCAATGTCATGGCTTAAAAATGTAAATCAAGTTGCCAATGAGGCACACTTCTGAATCCAAGGCTACTCTGGCAGCAGAACTCTTTCCCCCAGTTTCACAGACAAGGCTTAAGCTAGTCCCAGACTCAATTGCATGTTTGAGCTGTCTCAGATGAAAATATCTTGCTCTGACATATCTTAAAACATGTCAGTGTCATTGTTCTGTGTTAAGATGCACACCTGTAATATTTTCTTATAAGGCGTTTTTGTAAAAGTTACTTAAATATTTTAATGTAACTCATGCCTAGTCCTGGCTTAAGCTAAGTCCCGTTTGTGAAACCGGGCCATTATATATTAATCAAACTTAAATCCAGTTAAAAGCAGAAAGTGTGAAGACAAGGAAAATATGCATTTTCAACCAAAAAAAAAAAAGGTTCCCATGCTAAAAACTATTTCTCTCTTATTCCAAAAGATCTCAGAACAGCCTTTAACTCTGGGAATGGTATGCAGACATTGGTCACATTCTACTCAGAGCATATGTTTTCTCCTGCAATATTTGTCCTCTGGGCTTATCTACAGCCAGAGATAAGCGGACTCCAAACAAATGATTAACAAAATATTCATTGTCTTCTTTCCCAGGTGCTCAGATAAATTTCAAGCCTTTCTTCAAATTCACATATGGTTCACTGAAACACACAGAAACTGTATACTTTTAGTTTTAACAGACTTGCTTCCCAACTAAAATCTGTTAAATGTATGCATATATATATAACGAAGGGACTGAGAATCAAGCAGGGATCTAAATGCAAACACTTTATTCACAGATGTGGTTCAATCCAATTACAGCTGGCGACAGTGACTATATATATTTATATATATATATATATATATAAAGAGTTGTCGTCATGCTACAAAGTCAATGGGTTTCTAGTACTAGTACTACAAGTACTACAAAGACAGATATTAGAGAAACACATTAAAGCCAACTTTAATGCCAAGCAAGAATTGAGAGCAATTAGTAAAAGAGCTCTCAGTTACTTCAAGGATGAAGAATACAATGTATTCCTTTGTAAGGCTATTCAAGGTCAGCTGAACAACATTCATATTTTTGAGTTTTCTGAGAAGAACCAAAGTCTTACAGTTGCAGTACAGTTTAGTGACCATTCCGAAAGAAAACCAGATTATTTATCCTACAAAACTTTATTTCTAAAATGAAAAACAAGGTATTTGTGTTTTTCTAATGACCTTACCCTGACAAAATCAACAGAAACTCATATTCTCTCCTAACAGATAATTACAATGATAATGGAGGAGCCATTTAATCTTATGAATATAAACAAAGCACTACGAAAAGACAGAGCGGCTTCAGAAACTTTCTCCCGACGCTAGACTAGTTTTTACCAATGTCTGTTGAAATGCTTATATTAATGGTTTTGTGATCACACTGGAAACTCATGATGAAACCCAGGCTATTTGGGGGCCTGAGGCATCCCAAGAGGAACAGAAAGCAAGCAGGGGCACTGGCGGATATGCTGTTTTCTGTTCTTTTAATCGCAATTAGTTTTGGATATCCGAGTAATCGTTAAAGTAATTAATATATTTTAAGGTCAATAATATAATACAAAGCAAGCATTATAGGCCTTTTTAGAGAGGTTATTGTGAAATTGTCGGGGGAAGGTTGATGACTCTATGAAAGTCATAATCATTGCATCAACCTTGAGGTACTTCATCAGGGTCACAAGAAATACAGATCAAATGAGTAAACTACTATGGAAGATGTGCAATATGATTTACTGGAAGCTAAACTAAAATTGTTATGACATGAGTTCACATTACTATATTTATGTGTGAATGGGATCCATTGGTAACAGACACTATAGCCAATTGTATATGAGCAGACTACACTGGTCCAAGCACACAAGGTATTTATTTACTGCACATTTTCATCTTATGTGTACATTTTTCATAGTGTGTCTTCCATTTGGATTCTATAACAAAAATACCTTTCCAAGCATACAATTTCAAATTTAAGGGAACAGCATAGACTGACTTATTTGGTGTTTTATCCACCATCAGATTAATAATTCCTAATCTATTTCAACATCAAAACAACCAGTGTCAGGGGGATTTTTCAGTGCAAAATTCATGAATGGAGTTTTTCACTTCAGCAATTTGAGTGAGCAACAATTCCACAATAGTCTCTTAAAAAACCGAGTGAGATGTTATCTAGGGTGTTTGAGAAGCGACACATCAGCAGTTTCCATATTTCACATGTAGTTTAATCCGGGAATTTAAATCTTACTTTTTTTTTACCTGTATAGGAGTGTTCAAAAGTCATACACATATCCATATTTGGACATGTAATTACCGGATGGGCGAGGTCACCTGACTGCGTCAGATCCGAAAGCTAGCTACCTGAAGACCATTTCCTCAATTTGCGGCTGCCGAGACGCTGGAAGGAACAGCTGTGTTATACTTTAAAGACTTCGAAGGATTAAGACGCTGAAGGATTTTTATGAGGATTTTAGCGTGTCGAATGGCGTGTGTAAGGATTGTGCGATTGGGAGTTATCGTTTTTCTTTGTCAGGTGAGATTTTTCTTTAATCGTCGAGTTTTATGTTACTTAACGTTGCCGAAAATAGACGCGCAGTTTTGGACAATGAAGTCTTCGGCTTGTTATACTTTTGTTTGTTAGTTTACTTATTTTATATTATTTAATTTTTATCAGGTATTATCGTGTGTGTATGCGGAGGAGTCGACATGCACACCTGGATTTGAGTCGGACTTAATTGTCTTTAAAGTGCACAGAGATCACCTTCACAGGGGGAAAAGACTAGGAAGAGGTAGGTTGTTTCACTGATCTCATAAAATGCTAATATAACCAAGCTTTGTTTAAAAATGTGACCTTTCTTTTTAAACCAAGCAAAGCTACCCACTAACTCGATCGGTTTCAGAGACGCTGTAGGCTATGCTAGCTCTTACGTTAAATCTGGTCTCACCTTAAGTTTGATTTAAAGTTGGACTCGTGTTTCGTTATAGGGCTATCTTGTCGAATGTAACGTTAGGATAATACTGGATCTGTTTAAATTCATATTCTAGTTTGTAGAAAACTGTACGTTAACCTTTTGATATCTACAGGTTTTGAAGTTAGTGTAGTTAAGTTATTTCCTGGTTTGCAGGTTAGTTAAATTACCTCTTTCCTGGTGTTTCACGGCACACCAGGTATCGAGGTAAACAGCTGTGTGATTTGTCTTAACTGGTAAGTTTGGAATTAAACCGCATTTTAGATCTCTAACGTTAGGATGTGAGGTCAGGAGTCGAATCAAAGTCTCTGAAATATCACGTTTAAGTGCTTGGTGAAGCTTAAGATTTCATAGTTTGCAGGTGTTGTAAAATGTGACTAATACAGATGATCTCTGCGAGTTTCTGTGGGCGTGGGACCAGGAGATTAGGGTCAACAATTTGAACATCAAGCATTTTCACTTTCTAGGTTCAATCTTTGAAATATTATCATAGTTATCTTTATTTTTGTAATTCCCTATTTATTTCTCATGTATTTATAATTTCTAAACCTTTATTAACAATTGTGTAATACAACTGGTTTTGCGTGTGGTGTCATGTCTGGTTTGTTAGTTTTTTCCTCCCCTCAATCAGGTACTTTCCATAAAAAGTGATGCCACTGTGTGGTTTTAGTTTTGATTTATCGCCTCATCTCGCAGCATGACTACATGTAGTCTTTTAAAACATTTAATGATTGGGAGGGTGGATTATCTAGATACTAAATGTTTTTCTTCAAACACTTTATTTAAAACGATCTAACTATTTTGTATGGAATAGCTTCATGTCCTTTGATACAATTTTTTTGTTCTCGTGTGTGTGTTTTTTTTTTTTAATAATACCTCCAGTATCCAGTACAATTGATCTGTAGTTCATCTTGGGGGAGCACCCTTTCAGTGTCCCATTAATGTTGGCTTATTTTTAAGCGCTGATTGGTTTTACCACTTCCTTTCAGACCACTAATGGATGGCAGAACTGCCATTGCAAAAACCCTGTGTTGCAGGATAGTGCTTGTTTAAATGAATTATGCTGTGTAGTTTTGGTAAGAAGACTGACACAGTATCCATTTTTCTAAAGCTCAGAAATGGTGGACATAGAGCATGAGTTTTATTTACAAACGTCAGAATGAATGTATGAAAACATGGCTAGTGAGGCTCCAAAAACCCTTTCATCAAATCTGAGAATTCTTGTAAACACACATAGGGCAGTAAATTTCATTTATAAATTGCCTATTACAATTAGAACAATTATTGTGGGTGGAAAAACAAACTTTGAAAGTAGCTTCCCCTTAAAGCAACATCTGTTAGCTTGATAGTTTCAAACTTTTGATGGAACTTCACAGTGTTGTGAAGAAGTGAGGCTGTACCACTGTAAAGTGTCATAAATGTACTATTTTCTTTAACTTTCAGTAACGTTCAATAACTGCGATGAAAGAACAAGAACGCTCTTTCAGTCTGTTGACAAGCGGTTTGATGTGAACACGGAAGGGACTGTAACGTTGAAGAGACAAGTAACGCTTCATGAAGGGCACAAGGTGTTTTCTGTGCATGCTTGGGACTTCAGTGGCCAGAAACACACCGTATCTGTCAAAGTTGAGCGTGTCCATCATAATGGGCATCACATGGATGCAGGCATGAACAACATCTCTTCAGAGGTACAAACACAGTTCATGCAAGAAACTGCTGTACAATACAGTGCAAGCCTGACCTCTACTGGACACTTTAGTTTTTACTAAGAGTTATCAAATTTCTCTAAATTGGTTATTTAAATGGCTGTCCAAAAATTGTAATCGCCATATATTTATAAAGTTTTTACCAGAACAAATTAAGTAGCTGTAGTAAACATTTTGATATTCAAAAGTTTCAAGTTGAATTCATTATGCAAGTATATCAGCAAACGCCAAAAAGTTGTTTTTCAAATTCTACAAAATGTGTTCGGTCTTGAATTGTAAACAAAGATTGTTTGTTCCATGTCTTTTACTAACACATTCAACTTACAATTTTAGGTGGAATTGCCCTCTGATCAAGTTCTTACTTTTCCAAAGTCTTCAACGGGTCTAAAGAGAATGAAGAGAGGTTGGGTTATTCCTCCAATCGCTGTATCTGAGAACAGCAAAGGTCCTTTCCCATTGAAGCTGGTCCAGGTGAAAGTCATGAAGAGACCATTCAAAATGCGATGTATGAGGCTGAGATTTGTTTGATCTGTTACTGACTTTCTCTTATTGCTTTCCATATTAGATAAAGTCAGACTATGCCAAGGAAACTCCATTGTTATACAGCATCACCGGCGAAGGGGCAAATATGGACCCAGTAGGGCTTTTCACTGTTGATAAATTTACAGGGACTCTCTTTGTAACTCAGCCACTTGACAGAGAAAAAAAACCTGAATACAAAGTAAGGAAATTTTAATCTTTCAAAATCAGTTATTGGTTGTTTGTGTGTGGGTGCTTTAATTTTTTATA
>JAUMHQ010000059.1:22795994-22814960 GCA_032361165.1 Enteromius paludinosus
ACATCCCTAGTTATTACAGTTAACTATGCGAAGTGATATGGAACTGTAAAGCGGTCAAGAGAGCTGCCTGGAACTACACTCGCTGTGCGTTTCCTTGAAAATAGTTGCACACCTCAGAACGTTCTTCAGCCAATCAGATTCAAGCATTAAATGGCCCCGTAGTATAAATATATGTAATCATTTAACTTTTGTTAATTTAGTGGTGTCAAAATTGGTGCCTTTATGAATGAATTTTTTTCCTTTTTTTTTTTTGTTTGTTAGTCTAGTTAATTTTTAAATTGATCTACATTAAAATGGCTCATTTGAATTCTACCAAAGGCATTCAGAATATGTGTGCTACCTAAATGAATAAAAGTAAAGCCCTATTTGGATGGGACTAGTTTTACAGGGGGTCATTAGAGAATTATTTGTTTCACAGACATACTTGGTGATTTTTATTCCATCTGAATCTGCCATGTCTGTGTTTTTCTCTCACAACCTCTGTGATAATTCTAGAGTCTGAATGCGATGTCTGTGATATTCTTTTTCACAACGCGTTTACTTGCTTAACGTGTTTTGGCCAACGCGATATGCCATAGATGCTCTTACCGCAGTGTTGGGGGTAACGCATTACAAGTAACGCAAGTTATGAAATATTACTTTTTTCAAGTAACTAGTAAAGTAACGCATTACTTTTTAATTTTAGAGACTTTTTCAAAAAAGTAACTCCAGTTACTTTGTTTTTATTATTAATTGACTGACAAGTCTCCTGACCTCATGTTGGTAGAAATCAGAAATACAGAGCATTGTGTGCGGTGTTTGAATACTAGGGGAGGCATGGATAAAAAATTTTATAATCTAGATTAATGTAGATTATAACGGCTCATTTGAATTCCGCCAAAGGCGTTCAGAATATGTGTGCTATCTAAATAATGACTAAAAGTAAAGCCCTTTTCGGACAGGACTAGTTTCACAGGGGGTCGTTATAGAATGTTTTGTTTCACAGACATGCTTGGTGAATTTGAATCCCATCCGAACCTGCCATGTCTGTGTTTTGCGATGTCTGTGATATTATTTTATTATTTTTCACAACGCGTTTCCTTGTGTGTTTTAGCCAATGCGATATGCTGTAGATGCTCTTACCACACACACGTTTAATATATTTTGATATATACTGTAAAATAAATAAATACAAATAAAGAGCCAGATCACGGAAACTGTTAAGAATGGCTATTGTAATATCAGTATCAGGTAAGATTACTCTCGTTCATTCCTGCACTCGGTTACTTATGTTTTAATGATCAAAATTAAACATGGGTTTACTACAAATAAAAATCATAATAGAACTAAAGTAACCACACATTAACATGGTTTTGCTATACTAGCCATTTAGTGTCACCATGGTATTTGTGGTTATACTAATTGTAATCAATCTGAATGACTATAGCAATGCAGCCATACAGAGCTTGATCTCTGTGATGCTCAGATGTACAAAACGGACCCTTTCACCCCTGTAATAAACACGGAGGTGTCAGCCCACCACTAGTGAATACAGGGTAGTTCTAGATTAAATGTGACTGTGCATTAAGTCATTTCAACTTGAATTTCTATTTCTGCTGAGGGGCACAAGTAAATATGAAGTTTAATATAATGGGTTTATGTGAAGATTGTAACATTTAAACATAAAAAGAACTTCTAGTCAACTTGAAACAATTGAAACAAGCTCTCAATTGTACTGCAATGTTGATTGGCTTTTGTCAATGGTTAAATATTAGGGGAATGAGATGCCGTTATACAAAAATAAAAAATACTTCACTGTTAGTTGGGATTAATTTCAGAAAATATATTTTCTTTAGAACTGTTGTGGATCAGTAACTCAAATCTAATGTCCACTTTTTTGTTGTTTCTGTAGCTTATAGCTCATGCTAAAGCACGTGATGTCGCAAATATAGAAGAAGCTCCAATGGAAATTGTTATCATTGTGCTGGACCAAAATGATAATAAGCCTGAGTTTACTCAAAATCCTTTTAATGGACATGTTCAGGAAGCTGCTAAAATAAGTAGGTGGATTTGCTCTGAAAAATAGCTTTCAGTCTTCTTTTAAATATCTTTCAAATGCCTTTGCAGATCTTCCCACCTAACCTGTCTTTCTTCTCTTCCCAAAGATGATGAGTTTATGATAGTCACAGCCACTGATGCAGATGATATCATAATGACGGATAATGGTGTAATCAGATACTCAATTGTCAGCCAAGAGCCGCAACATCCACAACCAAACATGTTTGATATCAACACTTCAACTGGAGGAATTTTTGTGCGAGAAAGAGGCCTGGACAAAGAGGTGAGAACTGACATCTGATGAATCTCAAAGTGTGATCAAAATTACTTCATATAAACAAACTGACCAGTTACCTTCCTTTTCAGCAATGGTCCAAATATACTTTGTTAATTGTGGCTACTGACGTAGCAGGAAGTGGTTATGCAACTACCGGTACAGCTGTTATTACGATTACTGACAGCAATGATAACCCACCTCAGTTTGAGCCAGCTACGGTAATATAAATTCGTTTTTACAATTGTTTAACTATACCACTTATAGGAGTTTGAACTTATTAATACTTATACACACAACATGCATATCTTTGTTTTAGTATGTTGCATCCGTCCCAGAGAATGAAGTAGGAAATGTAGTGGTCAAACTTACAGTTACTGATGGTGATGAGGTTGGGTCACCAGCCTGGACAACCAAGTATCGGATTATTAGCGGTGACAAGGGTGGGTTTTTCAATGTCAGCACTGGATCCAGCCAGGGAGCCATCCAAGAGGGCATCATCACCACTGTGAAGGTACTGTGTGTTGCTCATATGTTTGCCCAGGGAATTGGTTGTGATCCCATACATCAATAAAAGACTGTTTCTTTTTCATTTAGCCCCTGGACTTTGAGAAGACCAAGCAGTACGTTCTGTCTGTGATTGTTGAGAATGATGAGCCGTTTGCCGGTTCCTTGCCCACTTCCACTGCCACGGTCACAGTGAACGTAGAAGATGTAAATGAACCTCCTGAGTTTAATCCAAAGGAGAGGACTATTAACAAACGTGAAGATACACCAGTTAATACTGAATTGGTTACTTATACAGCCACTGATCCAGACATTGGAAAATCGCAAAAGATAACGTAAGCTATGCAATATTTTATTTCCTTTCCTGACTGCTTTCTCTAAAGGTTTACATAGTCTTGTCGTGAAAAAAAAAATACACTTGACAAAACCTACACAGATGTACTCAAAAACATGATGCAATTCATGGCATTAAACTCAATCGTGCACAGATTTTGACATGCCTTAATTTTCAAACCGTTTAGGTGTGAATGCATAGAAAACTGACTAACTTATGGGTGACCATAAGTGCCACTTTTCCTGGGCACGTCCTGACCAGGATTTCTATATTGCCTAAAATATCTTTGTTTTGGCTTGTTTAAAGTGCTCTAGAGGTACTTTGTCAAACACAGATCGGTCTGAGCCACGCTGATATTAAGTTAAACACACCTAATATGTTAGTGTATTTGCATCACTATTACTTTAATACCATGATTGGTCCATTATTTACAAGGCCTATATGTTATTGGTCAAACTAATTCTCCATTACCTTCAGCAAATATGTAAACAAAGCCAAAGCAAATCCTTGCAAGGACATCTGAGGGGAAAAATGGTGCAAATGGTCACCTTAGTTTTCTGACACTGCATAGACTGCAATGGAACTCTCCTGTTTAAGGCCCAGAAAAATTAAAGACATCATTAAAATGGTCCATGTGACATCAGTGATTCAACCATAATTTTAAGAGGCTATTTCTGTTATTTTCTTCAAAATAACAGTTTTGTTCAATGGTTTCTTCTCTTCCGAATCAGACTTTGACGCATACTCACAAGTCCCAAAGTAGCCAAGTTTACATCCAGTTTTTACACGGTTTTATTGACAAAGAGAATTTGCGGGAAACCAAATGTGCGAAATTTGTGGTCTCCAGCACGTTTCCATCCAACTGGCCTTTTACTGAGAAAATGGTGTGCGTGATGAAGTCATCCATACGAAAAAGAAACTGTCGCATAAGTTTTGATGTATTGCAAAATAAAAAAACTGCCCTTAAGCTGTTTCCATACATAATTTCACCTATTGCGCAAATCAAATGCAAATAGTCTGTTCTTAATCCATTTTGAAAAAAAAAAACCCCAGCTCATTATTAAATTATGGACGCCTACATAAAAGTAACAAGTTTAATGAGTTTCCATGTTTCTGTACTTTGTTAATTTAGGTTATTTTATTATTAACCGACAAGATTATGCTGAATTACAAGTAAATTAAATTTGAATTAATACGTGGCTGTGACTTATTAAAAATAACTTAATTCGTTTCCAGGGATTAATTTTATATGTGCAAAAGGCAGCATAAACGGAACATGAGGCTCACATATTTATATAAAATATTTGAAGCGCTAAATATTTTTTTGCAAAAATGCCTTGGATGGAAACTTGGGCTAGTGTCACAACATATGCGTGTGCATTCCTCTGCTTGCAAAACAAATAATCTATGCCAGAATAATGGTGCTTTCGTCAACAGCTCTACACACACAAGTTGTGGCCCCCTTGTAAACTGGTGGCAGAGACTAACACTGAATCGAAGAATTTATAATTATTTCTGTACACTTAGTGTTCTCGTAGCTATAAAACATTATGGTTGAACCACTGATGTCACATGGACTAATGTTCTTACTATGTTTTGGAACCAGTGGTGGGCAGTAACGAAGTAGTTGTAATTCGTTACTGTACTCCAGTAAAGTACAGATACTTGAAAAATTCACTTGAGTAATTTTATTTTTAGCAACTTTTACTTCACTACATTTCATAAAACATATTGTTACTTATATATCACGTGCTCCTAGCGAGACGCAGGCGAGCGATTCATTAATAAACTGATTCTTTTTAATGAACCTGTTCAATCAGTTCGCAAATCGCACGAAGCGATTCATTCTCGAATTGGAACGAACCGATTGCAGCTGTTCTTGATTCGACAGCTCACTGATTCAAACGATCCGTTCAGATTGAGTCTCCAGTGAACCGAACTCACAAAACAACTGGCGCGCGCAACTGATGATGCGAAAAGTTACTAACTTTAACTGAAAATCATATTAAGGTTAAAATTGTCAGTTTGTTACACAGCAGTAAAGGGTGATATATTTAAGTCCACTGAAACGAATGCAGACACGTCAACATCAGTGTCTCTAAGTCAAAAAACTTTCATATTCCATGCTGCTGTAACATTAGCAGTTTTATTAAAATGCTACGTCTGTGTTTATATTGTTTATCAACTGTATAAATTTTTTATATTGTTTGGATCAACTAGCCGAGTAGACAGATATGAATGTTTATTCATAACCATATACTGAAAATAATTCTGTCTAAATATTATCTTACATTAATGCTGATTATTTAGCTGACAAGCTTGCTGGTGCTGATTTATAGTCATTTTTAGATAATGTTTAAATATTTTTTTATATAAAACATCTGAGGGGAAAAGAAAGGATTTGATATTCAGGTTACTACAGTAATTAACAGTTGTGTGTACAAGTGTGAAGTAATGCCCTCTGGGAGTGTTTACAACAGACAAGGCTTGAGAAAAAAAAAAAGAAAATATAATATTTTCCTTCAAATGTTTATCCTAACTTATTCTCATGTCATATATAACGCCCTGTGACGTTCTGCAAAACAATAACCTAAGCCTCAAAAAAAATTCTTACTGGTGAAAATTAGACTCTTAAATCTGTTTTCTCTCGAGCACATTGCAGTGTAAGCTTCACATTGAACATTACTGCATCATGCTCGTCAAAAATCTCAGGTATTTTGAGCGGTAAGATTAGGGAAAAAAATGTGCTATATGACATTAAGTAAACCGTAAAAAATAGCTTAAGTACATAAAAACAAGTACTTTTATGCTTTCACTCAAGTAAAATTGAAAAAGGAGTACTTTTACTGGAGTAATATTTTATAGTATGGATCTGTACTTTTACTCAAGTACTTGATTTGTGTACTTCGTCCACCTCTGTTCTGAACCATGAATGTGGTAGTTTTGTTGCAGCCTATTCTGGGTCATAAAGCTTTCAGATTATCCAAAATACCTTTTTATCTGTATTACAAAAATGAACAAAGGTCTTTACAGGTTTGGAACGTCATGAGGGTTAAGGACAATTTTCAGTTTTGGGTGTACTGTGCTGTTGAGTTGTTCTCAAAGGGGTCATTTGATGTTGCTGAAAAGAACAATATTTTGTGTATTGCAATGTGTTTCTATTTTTATTTTTATTTTTTTTTTATATATATATAAACTTAAAAAAAAACAAACACAAAGTTCCACACAATCTACATTTGTTTCTCCTCTAAGCCCAGCCTCCTGAAACAGATCAGTTTATATTAGGGATGTCAATGTTCGATCATTTCCACAATTGACCGTCGTTTTAATTAACGATCAATTAATTGATTAATCGTTAAGCTTAATACTGTAAAATGCATCTGGGCATCTATTGCAGTGGCATATATTCAACAGCAGTTGCAACTAGCTCTCCAAATGCCAGCTTCCTTACCCGAATGAAAGGGGTTAGGAAGCTGGCCAATCAGAGAGCAGGCTAGTAGCAGGATATTAAAATGAAGAGAGTGCACTGTAGTTACACACGGAATCATTGGCTTCCAAAACCAGCGGCACTGCTATGGCAAAACATTTTTATTCATTTTAATAGTTATAAAAGTTTGGATCATATTAAAAGCATTGTTTGTACATTAGTAAATTTATCTTCGTTAAAGATTCAGCCCCTTCACCGGCACTCACAGCTGTTTGCACGTGTTTTGTGCACGTGCCACACGCACCCCAAAATGAAACTGATTATTTGAGTATAATAATTTAATCGATTGCATCTCTTATAGACAATTAATCGATCATTGATTAATTGACATCCCTAGATTGTATAAAGCTCATTGTTTCTTTAAAAAAAAAAAGCCAGGTGCTCTCTGATTGGCCACCTATCCGGTGTGTTGTGATTGGCCGACAACAGCTTCAGTGTCCGTATCAGAGCTGAACGGCACTGCAGACGCGTACAGTTTAAACTGTCTACACAGTAATGGCAAGGAAAGCCCCAAACTCGAGAACGAACACGCATTTAGTTTCTTGGAGGTTATAATACATTGAAGAATCATCATATGACTCTTTACACATGCCATGTGACCTGTAAATGCAAATGCAGTTTTGCTAAACACCCCTTTTTTGAATTGCCTGAAAAACCACCTTATGTGAGCCCAAAAACGTATTTGCGATGTATGGGAGTTTTTGCCCCCACTTTGTGTTATCACAAAGAGCTTGTAACACTTAAAAAGAGAAAGGAAGATTTGAAGTCGCATCATATGACCCCTTGAATTAATACAGATTTTAATCTGTGCTTTGGTTCCTTCCAGGTATTCAATAGGCAAGGATCCTGGTGGCTGGCTAAGTGTGTCTCCAACTACTGGAGTGATTAAAGTCAAAAGTCTCATGGATAGAGAATCGGCTCATGTTAAAGATGGAAAATACAGAGCTACCATTTTGGCCATGGATAATGACGGTAACTTGTGTTTCTAGGAAGAAGGAATACTTGCAGCATAGTCTTTTTCTGATATATTTTTGCTTGCATGCAGAATTTTCTCAAGCAACTGGCACAGGAACCCTGGTTATTAATTTGGAGGATGTAAATGACAACGCTCCTGTTATTGTGGAAAGAATGATAAAAACTTGCAATCGTGAAGCAGACCCAATTCTTCTCTCTATAATGGACTTTGATGGACCTACTTTTGCTGAACCCTTTAAGGTTGAGACCCAAGGAGAAACCAGTAAAAACTGGTCCACCGCGATGAATGGGACATGTGAGCAATTACTAATGTTTTAAGAAATTCTACTCATTCTTTCACATTAAAATGGCTGGCTGATTGGTAGTGACTACACGTCTAACTATTGTAATGTATCCATTTTAGCAACTGGAGTTTATCTGAAACTCAAGACTCCACTGGCACAGGGGGACTACAATGTTGTCCTGAGAGTGTATGATCGATATGAGCTGAGTCAGGAGAGCACAATTCAAGCATCTGTGTGTGACTGCACTGGAAATGACGTCAAGTGCACTGACAAACAGTTAGCAGGGATGTCACTATCTGGAGTGCTTGGGATCCTGGGAGGAATCTTGGCTCTGTTGTGTATGTAGATCTCATGCATTTTTGCATGTCCTAACTCCTAGCAGTCAAATAATGCTAAAGAAAATAACTGTATCTGGTTTACCTTTTTGTCATATTTAATGCAGTAACTATGCTCTGCATACTAATCATATAAGCAAATGTACCTGGTTTTCCAGGTGTATAACAAAACAAGGTTTGATGTAGAATTTAGATTTGACCTTTGAAAGTAAACTTTGAAAACCCCTGATGTAGGCTGTTAAACTATATTACATAAATGTACTTGATTACAGCTGAATTTTCTTGAAGATTGCTATTGTAAGTTGCTATTTTCTTTGTACCACAGTGCTCGTTCTTCTTCTGCTATTGTTCATGAGGAGGAAAAGCGGTACCAAAAAAGAACCCCTCCTTCCTGAAGATGATATAAGAGACAACATCTACTATTATGATGAGGAAGGAGGTGGAGAAGAT
This sequence comes from Enteromius paludinosus, assembly GCA_032361165.1. NCBI lineage: Eukaryota > Metazoa > Chordata > Actinopteri > Cypriniformes > Cyprinidae > Enteromius > Enteromius paludinosus. Next base: position 22,804,678 of record JAUMHQ010000059.1, read on the forward strand.
GATCAGGTTAGTATTCATTTTAAAAATGGAAGGGTTTTATCAGTTTTTGATGGCTGAATTCATAGCGTTTGGTTAAACTTGAAACAAAATATTGACAGTCACGCAGTTTATTGATTATTTTAATGCATTCATATCTTAAATGCTTTATTAATGTTTCCAACAATATTCAGAGGTGAATAGGACAAGCCTGTGTGCGCACATATTTGTAGTAGCTTGCAATGACTTGTTAGCTTGATGTTTGGAGGAGGAGGGGAGTGGCTCAAGATTATGTATAAACTTCTGCATGCTGTGATATGAAAGAACAAAACCCAAATACTACAATCACCCTTTCTGCACAGGATTATGATTTGAGTGTGTTGCATCGTGGCTTGGACAACAGACCTGAAGTCTTCCGAAACGATGTGGCACCTACATTCATGCCAGCACCTCAGTATAGACCACGACCAGCCAACCCTGAGGAGATTGGGACATTTATTGATGATGTAAGTCAAGTCACTTTTATTTATATAGCGCTTTTAACAATACAGATTGTAGCAAAGCACTGAACATTATCAAGTAGGAGTGATGGTAATGTGTAATGACAAGATTAAGTGATTTTACTCTTACATTGTTGATGTGTCTCTTTATAGCAAGGTGTAAGAATGGCATTAACCCAACTCTTTGTACTACAGAATCTGAATGCTGCAGATAATGACCCCACAGCACCCCCATACGACTCTCTCCTGGTGTTCGACTATGAAGGAGGAGGCTCGGATGCAGGTTCAATCAGCTCCATCAACTCTTCCAGCTCAGGACATGACCAAGACTACGACTTCCTCAATGAGTGGGGCCCACGCTTTAAGAAGCTGGCGGACATGTTTGGAGGAGGAGAGGATTAAAGATTTTTTTTTTGTTTGTTTTTTTGTTATTTTGCTCCCCCCTCTTGCCCAAGAGGCGTTTTGATGGTTTATAGGTGCAGAGATAGGAGTATTTTATGCTTCACTTCATGGTCTGGTGATTTGCATACTGTTTAAAGTTGGAACTGGAAAAATAGCACTGCTCCTGCATAAGCAAAAAGATTTGACTTGGAAGTTGTTGTTTTTTTGTGTTTTTTTTTGCTTTTTCTTTACTCATGGGAGCAATTTTTTTTTTTTTTTTTTTTTTTTTTTTTTTCTTGTCCCCTTAAATGGAGCTCCTAATTGAAAAGACATTCGATATTCGCTCTGATTGCTCAGTAGGTAAGAAGCTATGAAATGGCTTAAGAATTTTGTCCAAAGCTGTTTAACTGTATATTTTATGCAATACTTTTTGTTACCTTTCATTAACTAGGCATTAAAGATTGACTTAAAGCATGGATTATACTGTAAATTTACCATTTTTGAAAAGCACTGAGATTTCAAAAACTTTGTATGATATGTGCAGGTGTCTTATTTCTATCCTCTTTTCTGTCAGCTGCAAGGATGTTATTGACCATTGTTTTTCTTTTTATATAGTTATGACTTTGGCATTGTTTTACACTGCATATTTTATTAAACAAAATACTTTTACACTCTGTTTCAGTGTTCAGTCTACAGCACATCTTACACTGACACATGGAATAACCTTAGTTTCAACCAAATTTATTGTCATTTATTTGAGTCAAACTGATTAATTACAATTACTTAGTAATTATCCTGCAAAAAAAAAGATACCAGATAAGATAAAACTAGTGCATGCAATAATATTATATATGCATGTTTTGAGGTAGTTACAACATTATCTTTAAAGATTATTAGTAAGTGTCACTTCATTTTAGTTTCATTATACCTGAATGCAGTTGTCAGAATCTTTCCTTACTCCTTGGTAAATATACAAATGAGATGTTTTCTTATGGGGCCTGAAAGTAAGGAAAACTCTGCAGCATATTTAGAATTTATTTTTTAGAGGATTTGGCATATCTGTATTTGAAAGAGTGCCCCTTCCCACATACATCGGAGTAAATAGATAAAAATGGTCTTATTTTACAGACACTCTGAAAACACTCTTAATTTTAACACCGTAGTGGAATATTGCATATATTACATTGTATAAATTCACAATTTCATGATAAATGCATATAAAAAGTCATTTTTACTGTTTTTAATATTTTATAAAATAAAATTGACCTTTTTTTTATGTCCCTTTAGAAAGTTTCTTTTGATTCCACTAGGTGGTGGTAAACAGGGATTTTTTTTTTTTTTTTTTATATCTCCTTCTAAAAAAAAGTTGAGATTTATCTGAAAGGAGACACCGGTGTCTCCAAGTCTACTTTTACAGCCTCCATTTTTGATTGCTATAATTGGGCATACCTGAATTCAATATTGCCTCCTACCCACATACATTGGAGTAAATGGATAAAAATGGTCTCATTTTACAGAAAACATGGTGGTAGAATATTGCATTTATTGTATTGTATCTATTCACAATTGTATGATAAATAAGGATAAAAAGTCAGATTTGATTAATTTTTCAATTAAGTTTTTATTTGAGAGTCTGTAATTTAGGACCTGTTTGGTGTATTTCTCTGCGGAAAGTTTCTTTTGAATCCTAATATGTTATATATCAACAAACTGACGAAAAGTTGCAGAAAGTAGCAGTTCTTGTATTTTATTATACACAAAGATAATAAACTCCAAAAAAATTAATTAAATGTTTTAGAGAAAAATGTGCAAAAAACAGTGGAACTATAAAAAGTCAACAAGTTACTATAGAAGAAAATGAAAAAAGCACAACTTGTAGTTTTTGTTTTTTTCCAAACGTTGAAAAATTGCAATTGTTGACAGAACTGCACATTATCCAGACGCCATTTTCTAAAACAGTTTCTAGATGGCACCAAGCACAAGGGTACATTGCACTTTGTACAGTACAATGGAGTCTTTACTTTGAGGCCTGAAAGTTTGCACAAATTCTCCTCCAACTTGCGGCATCTGACCCAAAGTACTCCGGACAACATTGCTCACCTGCTGCTTTGGCAGATGTGGACGGCTCCGGGGCATCTGAGATGCTGGATTGTGTAGCCAGCTCAGACACAAGCCTCTCCCTAAATTCCTTCTGGCTGAGAGGACTTTTGTTCTGGGATTTGCAGTGGTACTGGTGCAGAATGAAAGAGTTTATTACTGCAATGTCAACAAAATGAAAAAAAAAAAGTCTTGTACCATTTCTGCGTTTTGTGCAGGACATTATAGTACCCGATGGGGGCATCTGACAAATCAACACCTACCATGTGTTTATTGTAGTCTTTCACTGCTGCTGGAATCGGGACTCTACACATAGTCACCTCTCTTGTGTCCATCCACTTTACAAAGAGAAGCTTCCCGTCTTGAAGCCATCGAATGGTTCCCCTTTGGGCTCTTCGGCTGATGTCATTTGCCTTGGTTTTGGGGAAGCTCCACCGGTTGGTCCGTATAGTGCCACACGCCAGAGTCTTCTTGGCAAGCAAGTCCATAAAAGGCATGGGCTCGTATAGAAATTGTCCATAAAAAGCTGGTAGCCTTTGCCGAGAAGTGACCGATCCAGAAGCTGCAAAACAGAATCATAACTGAGCCCTTTTCCAGTGGCCAGGGAAGATTTGCCTTCATAAACGAAGAAGTTCCACGTGTAACCACAGGCAGAATCAGCCAGCACGAAGAGTTTGTAGCCCCACTTGGTCGGCTTGTCTTTCATGTGCTGCTTGATGCCAATTTGCACCCTTGAAGCCACCATCCTCTCATCCACTGCTAGCTGTCTGTCTGGATGGAAATAGACGATGTTATTGTACAGGGGCTTGATATTGTGAAGTCTGTCGTAGGCTTCAATCCCCACTTTTCTCGAGTTATCTTGATCATTTGCCAAATGTATTTTTGGCTGGTTTAGGTCTTTCGTGGATAAATAAATGGGAACAAAATTCTATTGCCGGGATTATATGGACATTCTAACTGCATACTCTTGGACTCTTACTACGCGTTTACATATAGGCTATATATTTTTTTTTTTTTTTTGCAAAGTTGGACAATGTATATCATCCTATATGATCTCTCAGCCCCTCACAGTCACAAAGCAAGTATTTAAATTCTAAGATCATACATCCTATCTTTTTTAAGAACTTTTGACGGAGTATTTTTGACTCTGAGTTTGTGCGCTTTTAGGGAGTTCTGATTGGCCAATCGCCGTTATATAATTTGTGAATTATCGTAACATGAAAATTGTAACATTTCATGTGCATTATAAGTTTTACGTAATACACTAAATCAGTTATCCAAAGAGGATGGGAAGGGGGTGGTGGTTTTATAGGGCTTTGTGTCATTTCTTTTGAAAACGGGGATGCCACCCCACCTCAGTTCGAACCCTGACTATAATTAACATATAAAACATGAAAATGCATGTAATTTAATGTACACAAGAGAAAACATTTTCCTTTGAAAAAAAAATACTTAATAGATATTAATAGAAATTAGTAATTTTTTACAAACAAATTATATATCAAATTGAATTATAGCCTACTACATTTTGAATAGATATTCTTGTAAAACTCCATTAAGCTTTGTTTATTTGTTTATTATTTTATTTTATGCATTATTGTTATTGTTATTTTTCCTTTTTTTTTTTTTTGCCTATTTACGATTGTTCTTGTAAGCTGTGTGGGTTGAAATCGTTTTGGTTCCGAACAACATGAGAAATGTACCGGGGATGGAAAAAAAAGGAAGTGTTTAAAATAGACAATTAACAAGCTTTAAAAAAACTGTAATGTATAAAAAAAATGGAAGGATGAATCAACATAAACAGAAACATTGAAAAATTCTAAGATCTAAGTACACTAGCCACACACTAGATGGCGATGTCTAATACAGAAGTAGACTTTCCTGTTAAATCACATTTCTAGAATTTCTTCAGAGCATTCATTTGTAAAAGCATTTTATTAAGGTACGCTATATTTGGCTACATAGAAAACTTTTGGTCCCTAAATAGACTTGTTCTGCATGAGAACTTTAGTTTATGATTCTTTCAAACAAGAAAAGCAACTAATGAGCTAGTAGTGTCGCAGGTTATTTCCGTGTATTTCTGTAACGGCAGCCACTCAAAACATGTGCAAACTCCACTCCTTGATGTAATAAACCACAGACAGTGGTGAGGACGTGCATTAACACGGCACTGGTCTCAATAACTTTCCATTATTACATTTATTACAATAAGTCATTTCCTACATTTCTGTTAAATTGAGATGTTGCAAAATTCACGAATGCTCTTCCAGTAAGTGAATATATGTGCAGCTCATGAGGGGATTTTCAGAGAGAAACCATTTCAACACTGACTAATGAACAAAGAGCTGACTGAGAAACAGAAGGTTGCAACACAGTTACTGAAGTCTGTTTAAAAACATTTATAGAGTTTGCTTAACCAAATATAGCCTAATGGATCGATAGATAGATAACCCACACACAAATATATTTGTTTCCAATTTTTAAACTGAATTAAAATAGTTGTTAGGCCTAAATATTGTGTAAGCATTTACACTTTGACATAAAATTTATTGTGTTAGGAATCTGTGTTAGAGAAGGGCACAGTAATAATTTTGAACCAATAAATAAATAAATAAGTCACGCACAAAATTCTAAACGCAAAAAAAAATAAATTATTGTATATATGACAACCCACCTACTTTTAAAAAGCCATTCAGAAGTGGATTAGGTTGTACAGTTCTTTCTGCTTGACAGTAATTAAAGGGTTCAGGGATGTTCACTGATATTTGCTACCCTACATTTTGCCCACTTAAATGTCTAAAATAAGTTTGATTACTTTTCTTTCGCTCAATGAGGTGTCTAATAGAAACTGTGTGTATAAATAAATAAATAAATACATACATACATAAATATAAACTGGCGAAAGAAGTGTCATATGTTTCTTCAAAACACTATCTGCTGTTTTAATCGCATGTATGCACCTGTTTGCCGCGGTATGTCGGCACTAACATGGTTCCGCCCTCTTACACTTGTTCTTGACATCTGATTGGTTGAGCGAGATGTCTATGGTAATATCCGTCTAGCCTGCACCTGACTCTCTCTTCTCTACTCGAGAATGTGGCGCAAAGACAGCCTCCAAGCATCAGCTATTTATTCAACACACCATCTCTCACTTAAAACTCTTGCTCGTGCAGACCTAGTGCTAGACACATAGCAGGAGTAATTTCCTTTAAAAGACCCAAGATACGATGCCAAGGTCTTTCTTGGTGAAGAAACACCTCACTAACAAGAAGCCTGACTATGGTGTGTTGGATGGTAAGTTATTTCAGACCTCCGACTCAATGTAGCTCGTTAATGGTATAGTGAAAGTTGTTTGTTCCGTAGCCTAACAGAACTACATACCACAGATCTCTATTTGTTTAATGAAAATAATTTATTACGTCATATTGGCATCCTAGTAATATTAAGACCTTATTTTGACCATTTCAAATGCAGTTTTACTAATAAACACATTTAAAAATAATTAAATAAATGCAATTGAATTATAACCTATAAAGCTTGTGAATGTAAAATGACTAAAGGGGAAGATTAAATGATTAGGATGTTTTGCATTACCAATTAATAACGTTCTGACTTTACAAATTAGTAGTACATATCTGGAATGTTTTATAATTTTTTTTTTTAAAGAATATTTCCCTAATTAGAGACTTTTGAAAAAGCACAAATTTAGGTTATTGGCAATTTGTTATTATAAGGTTTTCATGATCATTATATATAAATAAAAATACCCTGTCACTGCTTGAAATCTTTCAACTTTTTCATATAGGCCTGTACGATTAGCCACAGATGTTCTATACAGTCATGATGAGCAGATAATGAGAAACATATGAAGACTGAGAATAGATATCTGGAGTTTAGCAGGTGCACCACCTCTCACAAAAGAGGGACTCTTTTGTGTTAACCCTCTCTTTGGGGTTTGAAGAGTCCTATTAGAACAGCTGAAGAGGGGTATAGTGTTCCTTAAGGATGCTTTTACCCTGCAGTGCCTTAAAATCCATGGTTTTGTCTTCTGCTCTTCCAAAAGTAGGCTGTATCTTTAAAGAAAATTGAAAATAAGAATCGGTAATTTAGGATTCATGAGGTCTTATCTTGTGACTCCCTCTCTTCTTCTTAATCTTGCTTACTCTTACTCTTGCTAATGCTTATTGGTCAATAAAATGTGGCCATATGAATATATCTATTATCCATTTTTAAATTTCTCCTTTATATGTAGTAATTCATTTATGGTCTGATTTGCCCAGAAAAGTAAACAGTATGACTGTATGATTGTATGAGTAGATGGTTCTGTTTGTTTGGTTCCCCTGACAAACACATTACACAATATAATTATGTTCTCATCTCAAACATAAATGTATTATGTTTTTAACTCATTCTCAACCGCTAGCATTAAATAATCTTTGGAAATGAAAAATAAACAAATATATTTAGATATATATTGAAATGTTGATATCCATGTTTTGTCTACTTTATAAGAGTGTCACACTGTTTAACCTGATCATGTGCATTACATGTCCCCACAGAAGTGTTTCATATTGAATCTTCAAGCTCCAAACTCAAAATACTTCATCCCCATGAGACACTGTTTTCTGCACCATTTCTTGGGAACTCAGCATTGAGCCCTACTCTGCGGATGAACCCCATCGGTTCAGTGATCTGTACAGCTCCACCCAAGCCTGCCCACCCAAGACCGTCAATTGACGGCACATTTCTGGGTATCACTTACCCCCTACCTGTAACGTCCAGTCCCCTTCGAGACATGCAGCCTGCACTCCCAATGCTGGAGTGTGCAAAACCGCAGTCATTTCAGCTGTCCCAGAGAGAACTACAGAACAATGTCCCTGTGTCGCCTTTAGGACTGAGGACCACTGGCAACAGTGATGAATGCTTTGACTGCCAGAAAGCTTTCTTGACTTTGTCTAGCCTGGCCAACCAGAGGCAAATTCACTGTCAGTGGCAATGCCAAAAGTACTTTAGCTGCAAGTATTGTGACAAGGAGTATGTGAGTCTAGGGGCGCTGAAGATGCACATTCGGACACACACGCTGCCATGTGTGTGTAAACTGTGCGGAAAGGCCTTTTCTAGGCCTTGGTTACTTCAGGGACACATTCGCACACACACAGGTACGTTTGCTGTCTATGTACACTTGGAAAATTTTGTATTTACTGCATTGGAATGCTCTAAAACGTATTCTTTAAGGAAACACAAAAGGACAAGTGAGGAAGTGGTACTTTCCTTATGAAAAACAAACAAACAACAAATATACAGTATATATATATAATATATATAATAATGAGTCAATACATGTGATATTACAAGTCTTATAAAGTTATAAAGTTAAATGTGGACTTTATTCAATGAACCAACCCCAAATTAAAAGGGTAGTTCACCCAGAAATAAAGATTGTCATCATTTACTCATCCTCATGTTATTCCAATCGTTTCCCTTTTGCAGTCTCAAACCATTGATTTTCACATTGCCATGGCAAATTCCAAATATCTGTCCGCAAATGAGATTAAAAGTTTACGGGAATGTTATAAAGCTTAGTCTCTTGACGAAAAAAATTTGTAATGTAACGCACAAGTTGTACTGACCAATTTATGATTTTACTTTTATATTTCTTTCTCTACTTTTTGGAGTCTAAAGTAGTTTAAATCACCATTCAGATCCCTTGTAAGGAAAACGGAAGCAAGCCTTTTGTGTTTTCTGGAAGCAAGACTATAATATAGAGCTGAAATGACATGAGGGTCAGCACACTGAGAAAAAAATGGGTATAGGATTTACTTTTTCAGTTATCATTTTCATTCTAAATCGCTAAGTAACCAATCATTTCAAAGAAATGGCAAGTAATACACTAAACTGAGTTAGAAAGACTTAAATTAAGAATTCATTCAGTTGAAAGATTTAGTATTTAAAACACACACTGGGTATGTTTTGTTTACAACTCAGAAAAATAATTAAAACCGTGTAAATAACATTTGCCTTTTGGGGGAACTACTGCTGACCAAAATGACACATTGAATTTTTGATGTAACATGATAATAAGACCTAACTCAAATCATTTAATCATTTTAGGTGAAAAGCCATTCTCCTGCCCCCACTGCAGTCGTGCATTCGCTGACCGCTCAAACCTTCGGGCTCATTTACAAACCCACTCTGAGATCAAGAAATACCAGTGCAAAAGCTGCTTTAAAACCTTCTCCAGAATATCACTCCTGACAAAGCATGAAGAGGCCGGGTGCTGCCCCATGTCCTGATATGTAGATTGTGGGTTGTCAGGGTAAGTTGCAGTGGCAAAGTTTGTCAAATCAAAGTGCCTCACAAACTGTAGTCACAATATGCTGTACATTGTGTGTGTGACCTTAGAAAGTTGTTACAATTGTAGTTGTGATTGTTTTTCAAGTTATGGTTTTGTAATAAAGAAATTTCAAAGCAAACAATAAAATTATATTTTTCTAATTACGTGTGCTGTATTGTATCAACAGATGAAAAAGGTTTGAAACAACTGCTGTGGGCTTTCATGCATGCTCAGTATGAGTCAGATTGTTGAACTTCTGACTTCACATACCATTAAGTTCTAGCCTACATTCCAGCTCACACTGTATTAATGAATATGTCTATATTCAGGACAGCTATGGAGAGGAAAATTCTTTAAGGCTAAAAAAAACCTACATTTGTAATTGTGCATGGAAAAAAATACTTGTGTATATATATCTGTTTATTGGCAGGTGGATGGAGGCCAGCTGCATGCCATAATGGTGCCCAGCCAAAACTCCATCAGTAAGGCCATTAGTCTCTGGGGTTTTTTTTTTTTTTGTTTTTTTTTAAGTCTGAGAAAAATATTTAGTAAAAACACTGCATTTGTCTGATCACTGATGGACAAAGAACAAAAGAAATGAATCCACACCACAAAATAATTCACATAAACTATAGTCAGTGAAATCAGTTGGTAGTTATTACAAAAAAACATGCTGAATTATGATTGTTCAACCTATATGAAAATCACACGCAAACATGTTCACATACCATACATAACGTGCTGATAAGGGGGTGTTACAGATAAATACAACTGCGAGCAATAATGGAGCCATCTAAGCATTTAATCTAAAGAATCGAAGGAGAGCAGGGTTGAGTATGAAACTTCACATAGTCCTCTGAACATGAGATACAACCTCACTTCCTGTTTGGTATCTGCAGTCATCTCACATTTTGCAACTGTAACGTGTTATGTCTGTCTGTTTTTGGTTTTCCCCATCCTTGTGATATTGGTTCAGTCCTGTCTTGTCCTTATTT
>JAUMHQ010000059.1:22850567-22862901 GCA_032361165.1 Enteromius paludinosus
TCTTATACTCACGCAGTGATGAGGTGCACCTGAGCGCAATCAGTGCACGCCAATTCTCATTGGCCTTTAGTAAAAAGTCAAAGGCAATTGGGCTCTCTGGCGAGTTCCCATATGTAACATCTCCGTTCCCTCCTTCAGTGAACGTGGGTTACAATAGTAACCTAGACGTTTTTTGACTTAGAGACACTGACGTTGACGTGTCTGCATTCGTTTCAGTGGACTTAAATAGATCACCCTTTACTGCTGTGAAACAAACTGACAATTTTTGCCTAAATATGATTTTCAGTTAAAGTTAGTAACTTACTTTTCGCATCATCAGTCGCTCGCGCCAGTTGTTTTGTGAGTTCAGTTCACTGGAGACTCGCTCTGAACTGATCGTTTGAATCAGTGAGCTGTCGAATCAAGAACAGCTGCAATCGGATCGTTCCAATTCGAGAATTAATCGTTTAGTGCGATTTGCAAACCGATTGAACAGGTTCATTAAAAAGAACCAGTTTGTTAATGAATCGCTCGTCTGCTTCTTGCTCTGAGCACGTGATATATAAGTAACGATATGTTTTATGAAATGTAGTGAAGTAAGAAGTACGATCCTTTGCTTAGGAATGTAGTGAAGTAAAAGTAAAAGTTGCTAAAAAATAAAACTACTTCGGCAAAGTACAGATAATTGAAAAATGTACTTAAGTACAGTAACGAAGTACAACTAACGTTCCTTCGTTACTGTCCACCACTGTGTAAACGGTATCACCTGAAAACATCTTCTCTTTCAGCAATGGTCCAGATATACTTTGTTGATTGAGGCTGCTGACATGGTAGGACAAGGTTTTGCAACCACTGGCACAGCTGTTATTACGATTACTGACAGCAATGATAACCCACCTATATTTGAGCAAACTACGGTAATGCTTTTTAAACTCCTGATTGATTTTGTTGAGTGCTATTCTACAGTATAACTCTTTATAGTTAATACAAACTTTATACATTTAATTTTATGTTTTAGCACACCGTATCCGTCCCAGAGAATGAAGTAGGTCATGTAGTGGTAAAACTTATAGTTACTGATGGAGATGATGATGGGTCACCGGCCTGGTCAACCAAGTATAAGATTATTAGCGGTGACAAGGGTGGGTTTTTCAATGTCAGTACTGGACCGAGCCAGCTGGAGGGCATCATCACCACTGTAAAGGTACTGTCTCTCGCTCATATTTTTGCCTGAACAAACAGTTGTGATGACATTACTAAGTAAAGGACACTTTGTTTTCCATTTAGCCCCTGGACTTTGAGAAAACCAAGCAGTACGTTCTGTCTGTGATTGTTGAGAATGATGAGCCATTTGTGCGTTCTTTGCCCACCTCAACTGCCACAGTCATAGTAAATGTACAAGACGTAAATGAACCTCCTGAGTTTAATCCAAAGGAGAAGGTTATTTCCAGACAAGAAAATATACCAGTCGGTGGCAATTTGGTTGCTTATACAGCCACTGATCCAGACACTGGAAAATCACAGAAGATAACGTAAGAACTGTTGAACTACTTGATACTGTACATTAATAAAGGATAACACTTTATTTTGATGCTTCACTTCAGACATTCTACTAAAAGTAAGTAACTCTTAAACTACTGTACATGTCAACTAGCAGTCATTAGAGTATTAGTAGACCGTCTGCTTAATATCTTCTATTACTTTATTTTGAAGGGTCCACAACATACAATATACTGACTATCAGACATCATCAACTTATTCGACATACCCAATCCTGACAATCTACTCTAAGAGTTAGTAAACTGTAAAAAAAATGTAGTTGCTAATTAATGAGACTTAGTTGACGTGTAGTTACAAAGTTACTTATAGTTAGTAGAATGTCTAAAGTGAACTGTCACAAAAAAGGATATTTGAATATATATATATATATATTTGTGTATATATATATCAATATTTCTTTCTTTCTTTCTTTATTTATTTATTTATTTATTTATTTATTTATTTATTTATTTATTTATTTATTTATTTATTTATTATGTCCCCTAAAGGCAATTGGTTTGTGTTTATACCTATTATTCCTAACAGAAGGAAATCTGAACTGAGTTCCTGAAGGTAAAAACTGAAACTCAGAATAGAGAGGATTGGAAGTAACCGTTAAGATAGATTGGGCTTTTCTAACTACCTGACGGTTGAATAATTTGCTAGGTTGACTATGCTGAGCTTCTAAAATCTTAATGCTAATACTTAATATTTTCACCAATGCAGTCTTTGCCTTCAGACTAAGACTGTCATACCAGCATAATATAGCAAATGTTAAACCGACTCAATTTAAGATTTGTAAACCGTTGCTGGCCCCTTTTACAAATCTTCTTCACATTGATGTTAAATTTCAGCTTGTTGTTAATCACACATCAGAATACTTATATGATTTCAAAACCTCCACAGATTTAAAAGAATCAACAACTAAACACAATATGAGGTTGAATCATATTAAAAGCTGAAGAAAAATGAACAAATAAAATCCTGGCATGGCTCTTAGTTCCCTCTAAGTACCAAGTACCCAGTTCAGTAAGCTAGCTGTTGCATCCTCAAACTCACGCCTAGCTCTATAAGAGGTTTGAGAGAATCCTCTACCATTGTAAGAATCTCTATTTTTAACAATCTCTTAAAACTCTTTATTACTAAAGAGGTCAGCATAACTGGCTCTAATCTATCTATCATCACTTGTTTTGAATATACTGTACACATTCTGATATTACACATTTTGTTTTTTCCCAGGTATAAAATTGACAAAGATCCTGCTGACTGGCTAAATGTAAATCAAGACACTGGGATGATTAAGATCAAGAATATTATGGATAGGGAATCTGCCCGAGTCAAAGATGGCAAATACAGAGTTACCATTTTGGCCCTGGATGATGATGGTAATTTGTGTTTCTTTTTGAAAGGAGAATTTCAATAATTGTTAGTTAACAAATTTTCATTAAGTTTGTGCTTCAATACAGATAAAAATCCAGCAACAGGTACAGGAACCTTGGTAATTGAATTGGAGGATGTAAATGACAACGCTCCAGTCATTAACGAAGTCAGTATACAGATTTGCAATCGGGAGGCTGTAGCCTTTCTCTCTGTAACTGACAAAGATGGACCTCAATATGGTGCTCCCTTTAGCGTTGAGCCCCTAGGAGACACAAAGAAAAACTGGACTGCAAGGATGAATGAAACAAGTAAGCATAATGTATATTGGAAATATATATATATATATTATATATGATCAATTAGTCTGGGTGTTTTTACTAACCTATTTATTTGCCTGCATAGATACTGGGATTGTGTTGACGCTTAATTCTGTGTTGGAGCAGGGTACTTACAACATAGTCCTAAGGGTTTGTGATAACAATGAATTGTGCTACAACAATTCCATTCAAGCAGCTGTGTGTGACTGCAAAAGAGATGAATTTCATTGCAAAAAAATGGTAGCCGGGACCCCACTACCACTATCCATTGGAATCGTGGCAGCCGTCCTGGCCTTGCTGTGTATGTAATTTAATTATTTCATTCATGCATTTAAAGTGAACAAAGGGGCCATATCCTACAAAGTTGTAATATTACAACTATTCAAGGTTTCTTCAAAACACAAGTGTGACCTATGACCTTTAGTCTGAAACAAGCTGCTTTTACTGCAGAATCTTAAAGACGCATAGGACCCTTCAGTGTAAAAAAAAAAAATCCCTGTGAATTTGAAAATGCTTTTAAAGACACTCTACCTCTAACTATCACTATCTAGTTAGTGCATTATAGACGGTTTCATTGGGCGCACGTGCCTGGCCTGAAGTTAACTTAATTGAATAAACATGAGCACGTAATGCACTTTTAACAGTCAAACCGAGGCGTGTGTGTGTTTTTATATCACTGTATTTCTGAAGGAAGGCTGTCTTTAAAAAATTTCATATTCATTTCATTCTGCATGTAAGGCAACGTTTATAAGCTCAGCAGCAGCTGCTTTGTCTACAGCCATTACCAGGAAACCTCCATTTCTCTTGCTTAACTGGCAGAGAATAAATTTGCCTTTTTAATAAATCTGTCTGATTTACACAGCACACATATTTTGCCTGTTATCAAAAAATAATCTTGCACAGTAACGTTTGTTAAGGTGTTTTTTAAATGGTCTATAAAGCAAGAATTCTGATTAGAACATGTCTCTTATGCTGTGTTCGATTTACCTCAGAAATTGGATGTCTGAGCTAGGAATGACATTACAGCCAGGTGGACCGTGTACCAGTAGAGAAATCAGAAAAAGAACAACATATTGCTAACAATGGACACTGGTCCATTGTGAGCAGTACCAATTGATTAAAAACACATAAAGGTGGTATTTAGCACAGATGATGGCTTATCCACATAGAAGTTAGCCAACAGACAAAATAAGTGCTAATAAACATTATATTACTACTGTTTCTCTTCTGTTGAGCAGCCATTTTGGATTTCCATATTGGATTCTGAAGTTGGAATTGTTGCAATTCCTCCAAGATTCTGAGTTGGAATTCTGACTTGGAAGGATATTTTACAACCGGAATTCCAGAAATGTTGGAGCATATTTAAATTTGAAAAAAACAAAAGAATTTCAAATAACATAAGCCAGTATTTTATTCACAACAAAACATAGATAACACAACAAATGTTTAAACTAAGAAACTTTGAACACAAAATTAGCTCATTTCTCAAAATAGTAGGAAGGGGGGCATGTTTATTGTTTACCATGGTGCAGCATCTCCTCTTCTTTTCAAAACAGCTTAAAGTCACCTGGGCATCGAGATTATGCATTTCTGGAGTTTGGTTTTGGAATTTGGTCCAATTTCTGCCTGATACAGGTTTCGGCTGAAGAATTTGTGGTTCCCTTTCGACACTTTACTCGTAGTCCATCTGACGCTATGGGAAAAACTCCTAACGGAATTTTGTCCTCCTAACTAAAGCCTTTTTTAATCACGCGGTGAAACTGCATGGCCATTGGGCCCTGCAGTGGTATTTTGTTAACCAATTGGCGGACGCCGTGCTATACAAACCAATGGCCGCGGCTCCTGTTGAAGCTCACCTGAGGGGGCGGAGCCGCCTATAAAATGGGCAGCTTCGCGCCAGGACTTCAGATTTCTTCTCCTTCAGCGACGTGCATCTTTGCTGTCCCTGACTCAAGCCTTACACTGTTGTATACGCCACCGCAGCTGGACGATTCCCCTGCCACCATACGGCGTCTAAAAGAACAAATTTCTACTAAAGCTTGAAGACGCACTTGCAGCTGGATAGTAATTATGCAGGGGTGAATAAGCCCCTTTCGAGCGGCTTATCCTCCTCGGCTGTCAGAGAAAAATGAATAATTAAGCAGTCGGTTTAAGAGCTCGCACGCCAGCACAGCTCTCGCATTGCCCCTTTCTCGACTTGTATCTGCCGGTTCTTACAAGGGAATCAACACCCGTTGCTGAGCTGCACGATCCTTATAAGCGCTCTGAAAAGAAGGGCGCGAGAGGACAGGCTGCTTCACAATCTAACCGTGCACTCACTGACTCTCACGCTCTCATGTTCTCCTCTCCAAGGCAGGAGCTAATTCACGGTGAGTTTGAGTATGTTTGAGTGAAATATGACACATCTGCCTCCTCAGTGTGTGTTTCATGTGAGGATTAGTGCACCTCATTGCCGAGCTACACGATCCTTATAAGGCTGCTTCATAATCTAGCCACGCACGCTCACTGATTCTCTCACGCTCTCATGTTCTCCTCTCCCAGACGAGAACTACATTTACATTTGAGATTGAGTATGTTTAACTGAATTATGCAGACACAATCCGCCTCCTTGGTGTGTGTTTCATGTGAGGATTAGTGCACCTCGTCGCCGAGCTGCACAATCCTAATAAGTCATATGAATGGGACGCCGTCACAGACCGCTCGCAGCCATTCTCCCGCAGATACAGCCGACAGACTGGATGTTCACTGGACCTGAAAGATGCATACTTTCATGTACGAATAACCCCTCTACACAGGCCATTCTTAAGATTCACCTTCAAGGGGACAGCTTTCTATTACACGGCCCAGCCCTTTGGTCTCTCCCTGGCCCCACAAGCTTTTACAAAGTGTACGGATGCCTCTGAGTCCCCTCTGAGTCAAATGGGAATCCGTGTTCTAAATAACCTCAATGACTGGCTCATTCTAGCCAGCTCGTGAGAGGAGGCAGAGATGTACAGGGCATTCTCCTCTGCATTTAGACCATGTCGAACTCAGGGTGAAATTTGCTAAGAGCATGCTGATGCCCAGCCAAGAAATACGTTCCTGGGCACTGTAATAGACTCAATGCAAAACAGGTGCCGCCACGAGCTTGGAGTCATGGACGCGTTCAGCTCAGACTGAACGAAACCTGCATTGCAGCTCTCTGCTTATGGGGAGGCACCCAGTGGCTGCAGAGAGATGTTCCCATCCACATTGTGTGCAAAAGGAAAGTAATAGCGACAGACGCCTCCACGAAAGTGTGGAGCACGCTGCGCGAAGGCTCACCAGCCACGGGCCTATGGTCTGATGCAGAAAGCAGCTTGCACATCAACTGCCTGAAAATGCTGGCAGTATGGCATGCTTATCACGTTTTCTTGCTGCAACTGAAGAACACTCACGTCCTAGTTCGTTCATACAATATGACTGGGGTGTCATACACAAATCGCCAGGAGGGTCTGTCATCGAAGCGCCTATTCAGATTGTCTGCGCGCCTACTCAGATGAGCCCAGTACAACCTGCGCTCGATAAGGGCATCAGTCATTCCCCTGAGGCGAGACCTTCTCTCTCAGGCAGAGGGCTCAATCTGGCACCTACATGTTTGGCAGCTCGACGGGAGCCTATCTGCCTCCCCGAGCGTATACTAAACACCATTCCTCACGCTAGAGCCTCGTCTAGGAGACATGCTTATCCTTTGAAATGGTCGGTTTCTCTAGGTGGTGCGCGGAGCGCAATGAAAACCCCTCATCATGCCTGATATCTCTGATTCTAGCCTTTCTGCAACACCTGCTGGATAGGGGATGCACCCCATCCACCCTTAAGGCTTATGGGGCGGCCATAGCAGCCCACCATGACCTTATAGCAGGCCAGACAGGGCAAGGATATTCTTATTACCCGTTTTGTAAGAGGAGCTAGACGGCTCAGACCCTCTCGCCCTCGCACCATTCCGACGTGGGATCTGCCCACCATGCTAGAAGCCCTCAGAGGCGTGCCCTTTGAGCCACGGCAAAAGGCGCTGATGCTGAAAACTATTCTGCCGCTGACGTAGCATCAGTTAAGCGAATAGGTGATTGGCAAGCGCTGTCTGTCAGCCCCGCATGCTTAGAACTCGGGCTCATTAACCCTCTTGAGCTTCAACGGCCATTGGTCGGCGAAGCACGGCGTCCGCCGATTGGTTTAAAAAATATCACTGCAGTGACCAATGGCCGTGCAGTTTCACTGCGTGATTAAAAAAGGCTTCAGTTAGGAGGAAAACAATTTTCCAACAGCATCTTATCAGACGCAGTACTCGTTCCCGTGTCTCAGGGAAACTGGGTTACAGAAGTAACCTGTACGTTGTCTTTGACGTATTTTGTAGTCAATAATGCACCAAAATTGTTTTCTATAAGAAATCGACTTGAAGGAGCGATAGTTGTAAGGAACCGGAAACCAGGTGTCCCCGACTAAGGAGATAGTAGAAATAGATGCACTTGCTACTTTTTGATTACACAAGTAAACATTGCAGAAGATGTCAGGTGGCATCCAGTTTTTTATCCTGGATATGACCCCTTTTAACACTTTCAGTGTATTTATTAATTAAGATAATTTTTGCATAATTTCTTTAAGCCAATAATTTTGTGTAATTTTTTGTCAGCAAATTAATTCATGCTCTTTTTACCACAGTACTACTTCTTCTACTTTTGCTGATCATAAGGAAGAAACCAAGTAGTAAAAAGCCACTCCTTCTTGAAGATGATGACACAAGAGACAATATCTACTGTTATGATGAGGAAGGTGGTGGAGAAGATGATCAGGTTAGGTTTAGTATTTATTTTTAAATAACTAGAATGCTATTCCATTTTTAAGATCTGGATTTATTAGTATTTGTGTTATGATAAATTACTGAAATACTCACAGCTGTCTGTGATTTTGTTTTGCTGTTTTAGAGTGCATTAGATCATTATGCTCAAATACATATCAACAATTATTACAGTGTAGTGTGTGTTTCTTGTGGTTGCTTTTATATAATACTTATTTTATATAATACTCACTTTATACACAGAACTATGATCTAAGTGTGTTGCATCGAGGCCTGGACAACAGACCACAAGTGTTAAGAAATGATGTGGCTCCTATTTTCATACCTGGACCTCAGTATAGACCGCGACCAGCCAACCCTGAAGAGATTGCCACATTCATTGGCTATGTAAGTCATAAATAAATTTTACTATAAACATTAGTTCTTTTTAATGAGGCAAAATGCTCACAGCAGAACAAAACATTTTGTAGACAAATAAAAACAAAAAATACAAAACCAGAAAATCATCAAGATCTAAGCTCATCTAAAAAATCGGCCCGAACCCTGAATGAGGGAGGTCTAATGTATGAAGGCTTATTTTGAGCCTTATAACAAGCGTCGAGATTATCGAAAATGAGAGATTAGCTATAATGAAAAATGTTGAAGTGCTCTAAAGCTGCGACGAGATTACTGGAAATTGGGTGTCCCCATCTGAGCAAGCCAAAGGCGATGGTGGCAAGGAACCAAAACTCCAATGGAATGGAGAAAAGAAAACCTTGGGAGAACCCAGGCTCGGATGTGGCCAGTTCTCCTCTGGCTGGACACCCGGCATCCAATCTCCAGTTTAATCTAGGCTCCTATTGAATAGGAGGGTTAATGGGTAGTGCGGGGCGTAAGGTCCATTGCTGTGGCTGCATTATGGCCCCTCCGGAATGATCCAACCCCATTGGGCACGGTAACGAGTTTAAGCAACCATTGCTGGCTGAAGCCAACTTTTGTGGTCAGGTACAGAGGCAACGGGTGCATTGTGAGTGTCCCTTGCAGGAGCAGGCCAACGCAATGCAAGTGGGTGCAGTGCTCCTGGTTGGGCTGTCCATCAGACGAGGCAACGTAAAAGTGACAACCGGGCCGGCCTGACACTCAACTTTTGTGGTCTGCTGCCGCAGTGGTGCTCTTCTACCGGAGCGGCCTAATACAGTGGGTGCAATGCTCCTGGTAGAGTGGGTCCAGCGGTATAGAGGCATGGGGGTTCTGACTGTTGTTGAGGCGTGGTGGGGGAGAGAACCGCTGCTGGGCGGTAACTAGGGAGCCACTGCACTGGTGGGGAGCCTTCTGTTGAGGGTGTGTGTGGAGGGGGACTGCTGCTGGGAGGTAGTGGGGAGATGCTTGTTAGGCACGAATGAGGAGGGGAGCTGCGGGTGGAAAATAGAGGGCCTTAGATGGCAAGACAGCCTTGTGCAAAGGCTGGGGTGAGAGAGATGTAGGCCATAGATGGACGGAGGGGAGGGGAAGGGTCGCTGCTAAGGTGGGGAAGAGGTGCCATGGGGGACGCGGTAAGCAGCGCTGCTGCTTGGCAGGCAGAGAATAGGAAGACACTGGGAGAGGTAAGAGGGTGAAGTAGTGAGGAGGAAGCTTGCTGGGGAGAGCTATGAAAGCTTTGGGGAGGATTGGGAGGCGGGAACCTAGAGTGGGGTGGTAAGGGTGATGGCCTAGGAATTGTGGGGCTGCCAAAGGGAAAGGAGAGGGGATAGAATGGGAGGCTTGTGCAAAACAGATGCAGCTCTATTCTGGAAAGAGGGGCCTGATGCAAAAGCTCAATAGTTTCCACTCAACGACTTTTCCAAAAAATATAAAAGAATGATAAGGTATTGGGTATGGTAAGGTATTTTGGTCTTCAAGATTTCAAGAACACTTTCTGGGGATGCCTGAGACCTGTATTACATTTTGTAAAATAAAAGGAGTATAAGTCTCCTAGCCAGCCAAGCAGTACATTGGCTGGTATTGTTCATCAGATACCACTATTGTCTTTTCAAATGTAGTAAATAAAGATAAACAAAATTGGACAAATAAAATGGAGCACATGCAAAGAATGCAATAGCCATGGCAACGAAGATGCAATGGCAAAGTTATCGCTTATTTTAGTTTTAGTGTTTTTTTTTTATATATTTTTATATCTTTTAATATTTGTCCACGTGCAAACTCAGAGTACCTTTATTTTGAAATCGCAATGTACACGAACCGCACAAAGAAAGGTTTGGATGTATTCTCCTGTCTTGGATGACTTCATAAATTATTTACGTGACAAATCTACAGTAGTCAAATATCGCACACGGTTTTTCTAAATAAAATGTTAATCAACCCGAATTCACAGCATATGCAGAGGAAGAGTTGAGAACCCAGCTGCTGGAGAGAGACGTGCTTCAAGCTTGTAAATGATAACCAGTTTTTTAATGAAACACAGGAATAATACTTTTATAAACTGCCTTTTAAGACATTCCACTACTTTAAGAACCTTTTCAAAACACTGAAACGGTGGTGGTTTCGTGCTAGCAACTGGATACAGGAGCTAGGGCCGGGCTGCGTAAGCCGCTGTGACCGGAAGAGCCACGATGAAAGGCTGAGCCAAAGCAAGTGAAGTTACAGTGGTGAGAACTGGTGTGTGACTCAGGTCCTTTAAAGGCCTGTTTCTGCAACCCAACGCATGCGGAGAGAGGTGTCTGTGTAGATCAGTAGCGTTGAACGAGGCAATTTTTCGATCTGAAGGTATGCCTGGATTTTGTCGGACGTTCAGCAGTGGAGGCGAGGTAAAACCTATGCTGAATTGAGTGATGCAAAGAGCGAGATATCGAAGAAGGGAAGTTAGCTCTATTTAAAGGGATTATCTTTGCTCTGATAGGATAATCAGATAATAGGCTGATTAGGGACCAAGGAATCAGCTGTGGTTAATCGTTCGTACGGGCTTCTCCCGAAATTTGTTTATATCTAAACATCAGAGTGACAAATAAATATATATATAAAAATAATGACCATCATGGATCAACCACCTGGCCACAATCATATAAATATTTATTTAGATTTTCTTAGAAAGAAATTCTATACATGACAGTAACACATTTTTTTTTTGTACCAGAATCTGAAGACCGCAGATGAAGACCATACAGCACCCCCCTATGACTCCCTCCTGGTGTTTGACTATGAAGGAGCAGGCTCAGATGCAGGTTCACTCAGCTCCATCAACTCTTCCAGCTCAGGACATGACCAAGAATATGACTTCCTCAATGAGTGGGGCCCACGCTTTAAGAAGCTGGCGGACATGTTTGGAGGAGGAGAGGATTAAAAGTTACTCTGTATTGTACTTTATTTTTTTATTGTAGAGTGTGGGAGATTATGCTGGAGGTTTAAAAGCAGAATCTGTCTTCATATTTACCCCAGTGTTAAAGGCATATTGAAAGTGTAAAATTGCTAAATATAGGACAATTGTTCTCAGCACTCTTTACTCATGCCTGACTTCATAGATTCATTATGTTAATTCAGCTTCTTTGTGCTTCTGCTACTAACGTCTGTCAGCCTTGGGGTTGCATAGAATAGTCAGGTAGTTCATCTGTTATTCGGCAATGCTGGAAGCTAGCAAGTACCCCAGCATGCATTTACTACAGGCCATGTAATCAATACCAGTTTCATCTAAAATGAAATCAAGAACACACACAAAAAAGGCAAAAAGTCGATTGGGCATATGTAAATTTGATTTTTTGTACAGTATAGAGAGCTTTGTCAAACCTTTTGATATTGCAATGAACTCAAAAAGCATTTTAGCAAGTGTACAAGGAGTGTTCTTTGTGCCCTTTTAGTTTTATTCATTCAGAATTTGGCCAAACCATATCTTGCTATCCTAACCACCAGTACATAGAGCGAAATATATATATTTTTTTTCATTTGGCTGCAACACTATTACAAGGCAGTTAACAAGACTGCCTGCCTCTGATTGTGCTGAATCACTTGTTTTTCACAAACAAGCAAATCACGACTGTGTATGTCAGTATATGTCAGGGGGATGATGGCAGCAAATAGATTGTGTATTTTGTGTTATTCTATTATAAAGTATTTCAAATCGGTTTAGTGAAGATCTAGTGACATGAGATCTGTTATTCAGGGTTGGGCTTACCATTTTGGTAAAGCCAAAAGCTGAAAAACACAAAACATCTGTAACTAAAAAAAACACAAAACAGCAATGTTAAAGTTTTCGACTCTAGCCCCCAGTTTCACAGACAAGGCTTAAGCTAGTCCCAGACTAAATTGCATGTTTGAGCTGGCTCAGATGAAAATATCT
>JAUMHQ010000059.1:22889633-22900007 GCA_032361165.1 Enteromius paludinosus
TTTGTAGTTATTTGTGCTAGACAGTGCCAGTCTGTTGTTGGCGTAATAAAGACCCTAAAGAACACTCCTCCTTTGTAACGTGATTTCTTTTCTGACTCTTTTTGTAACTTGTACTTTATAAATGTAAACTTGTGTGTGTGTGAGAACTTAGTTTAGTACTTGCGTTGTCACAGCCACTTTCTGTCCTTGTGCTTCGGATGTATCCACTCAGAAAACCGTACATCAGAAGTTTAAACTAATATGGTTGAAAACGCATGATTTCAGCGTGATAAACATGATAATGTACTTATATTACAAATAAATTGAAGCATCTCTGATTCAATCATAATCCAGATTTCATTATGTCACTGTTTATTGGTACAGGCAGCACCTGATTCTGCACACTGCCCGTGAAAATGGCTACTCCAAGGTCATGATGGGGGATAGCTGCTCACGACTGGCCATCAAACTGCTCAGTAATATCGCTCTGGGTCGTGGAGCAGCACTGGCTTCAGATACAGTGAGTAAAGTTTGTTCTCAGAAGACTAAAACAAGCCCACATGTTTCTTATATCAACGTGAAGCTGTTTTATAGGGTTTCTCTGATCCTCGGTATGGGGATGTAGTGATAGTGCGGCCCATGAGGGACTATTCATCCAAAGAGATCGCCTTCTACAGCAGGATGTTTAATGTGCCTTCAGTTTTTATCTCAGGACTGGATACCAAGGTGAGTGTCTGTCATCAGGAAAATAATAATGTCTCTCAGTGGTTCCTGCATCACTGTCATTTCATCTGCTTCTAACATCATTACACGCTCAGTCATGCATGTCTCTCATGCTGCTTCAAAAAGCTACTACTTCAAAGCTAGGGTTAAAATAAGTATTAAGTAGTATTAGAAAAGTAATTCACTTCTTTATATAATTTTTTTTTCTTGTAGTGGAATAAATGGTTCACCTAAATAACATTATTTGGTGTTTCTTACCAAGACTATGGTACCTCAGATGACCCCCTCATTTCCCATGTGGCCCGTCCTACTTAACATTCAAGCAAGTCAGCAAGTGTGCTAGAGCGCTGTAGATGGGTTCCCCCAGCAGGCTTTTAACGTTTTTTAAGTTGAGATATCAATTGTCAAATCACTGTGCGATTATTTGAAAACACAAATAATTGCACATCAGTGTTTGTCTGTGAAATATGGAAATATGTGTAGACTTTCAAATGAATCTGTCTGCCATATCAAGAAGGTGCCAGCTTTTTTGTGCCATTCATGTATCAGATGATAAGCATCTAAGACTAACTTAAAAAACCTACATAGATGATTAAAGAATTCCAGTAACTGAATGCTCTCTGTCTAGACTGCTGTGTTTAGTTAGTTTGATTGTGGTCTTGGATATTTTAACAGAAAAGACATCGCAAATTCCCAACACGAGTTATTCTAAGTAGACTTAAAACTTTGTTCTCTGATCTGATTACAGTCTTCCATCTTGGTTTGGGACTTGACTCAGGAAATAAAGGTTATGATACGTGTCTCATAGCTGTAAATGTAAACCTCTCTCTCATTTCAGACCCACGATAAAGCCAGCATCCAGCGACTGACGGAGAGTTTTGTCACCAACCTACAGTCTGACTTCCCCTCCACTGTTAGCACTATCTACAGGTAACTGATCTGAAAACAATTTCTCTGATCCTGAATTCAGTTGCTGTCCTTTCATAATTGCCTTTCAATTGACGGCTAAACGTCTTGTCTGACTGTTCTTAATGATTTTTCTCCAGAACAAGTGAGAAACTTCATACGGTAATGCCCCCTCAAAGTCAAACGGCTGAACCTGCCTCAAAGTGCCTGCTGTGTCTCTGTACCCTCGACACTAAAGTAGGTAGGTTATACACCTAACAAAGGCCATGTTCGTCCTCCTAACTCAAGAGTTCGATCTGCAGTTGAGATTTTTACTGTTTATGTGCCCGATATTTAAGTATTTATATGTAAAATGATAATTTTTTGTTATATTGCATCTAAGGATAAATGGATCTCACAAACTCGCATAGTGGAAAGCAGATCTGTCAAAGAAACCGCAATGAACCCATGGAGTCAGATAGTGGATGTCTACTCCATCAACGTCTCGGATAATTAACATTGATGAAATAAAAGTGCCTCGGATGAGTGCATGTTGAAAATAATTGAATTCTCTCTCTTGCCTATGCTCATTTGAGTCATAAAGCTCCCGTTTTACATCATTTACTTACTTACAAACCCTGTGGAAATACATGCATCTAGTGCAGATTGCACTACAGAGTATGAGTTTGCGTAAGTGCGTTGACATTAATGGGGCAAAATACTCATTAATACATGAGAGATGCATTTTAAAAACGTGTCAGGCAGAAGTAAGAGCATTGATGAGATGTGGGTGTCATTTGCTGCCAGATTGACTGTAAAAGACTAAAAATAGTGCTGTCAGGAGTTATAATTTAAAACGACAAAAGCATAACAATTCTAGCAGCATTCCATGTTCTACTGTGTTGTTACTTTATTGTCATTGTACAGTTATTCCAGTGAACCAGTGCCTTTAGTCCTACCATTTTAAAGTCTTTTTTAAAACAAATTGTTACATTAATGCAAAAAGCTACCGAGTTTCAAAAACGTTTTGTTGATTTGCAGATAAAGCTTCTGCCTTCCATGCTACTTTGGTATCTGAGCAGCTGTCCCAGATCAAACTTCAGGAGTCGTCTCTAGATGCCCCAGAGCAGCGCTGCACAGAGAGTCAGGATTGTGGGTCTGGAGGCTGCTGCTCCTCAAACAGGTTGAGTTCTGGCCTCCATGTGTGTTCTTTTTGAAGTTTTGGTTTAAGCCGAGTCGGTAGTTGGAATGCATTCGATTTGCCTCTTTTTAAATTTTTCTGAATCGTATTTCAGGTTGCCTTCACATCAGGACTTGAAGACACTCTTGTGTTACAGCTGTCGACTTACTATTAAGGACACGGTGAGTTTGAGAAAAGCACAGCACTCACGGGTCCATTCTTTATGTGTATTGTCATCTACCACACACTGGATCTGGTGAGTGCATGGCATCACAGCAGTTGAAACAGTGAAATATTTTGAGGTTACATTGATTTAGACAATACATAGAATGTTTAACACTCTGAATCAACATCGTTTTAGGGATGTAATTGTCAACTGTCCATTTATATTTATCAGTAATGTCAATAATATATGAGCTTACTCTCTCCTGCAGGTAGCAACAGACGCTCTTCCACCTTACATCATATCAGAGGCTGAAAAACGTCAGAAAAGGTTTGAAACGCCACTCTATAATCGAAATAATTAATTTCACCATTTACTCAGCCTTTCCAAACCAGCATGGTTTTCCTTCTATGGGACACAAAAGACTGCAGGATATCTGGATGCTCTTTTTCATACTCTACTAAAAAATAAAGAAGTATAGCACCATGAAAGTGGTCCAGACGACTCGTACGCTTTATATCTTTCAAAGCCATATGCAACATGTGAGGAACAACAAGCTTAAGTTAAACGAACTGCACATAAACATCCCTTTTGTTGTTGTTTTTTTTGTAAATCATGTACAGTTCCATGTATTTAACCCATTTCCATTGCAATCACATACTCCAGGGCTGCTTGGATTAGAGAAATAATGAGATTTACACTATCCGATGACAACACAAATATTAAACTGTAATAATGATTGTCTTCCGATAATTGAACTTGTTTCGTAATTGATGAATCGTGTTTTCTTCTGTAGAGCTGCTTTACAGCTGAACTTGAGGTCCTGCCCTAATTGATGAACAGTGCACCATTCACACGACCAGTTATTGTCCTGTTTATTACTCTGAAGCCATTTTGTAACAACCTTCTGCTAAATATCACTGGAGTTGTAACTTTCTGTTAAGCTGATACCTGTTCTGTATTTATGAGACTTACCTGTTTCTTTTCACAGATCACGGATGAAGATGGAAATCAACAAGTACCTTTTGGAGGATGAGGACGAGGATCGAGACTAGCAGATGTTTGTTTAAGACAAACGGCTTTAATTCTTTATAGGACTGTATGTAGGGGTTAGCCTTGCTGATGCATGGTTCACCCTGTTTAAAACCAAATCATAAAAGTATTCCATTTGTAAGTTAATAAAACCATTTGTAAACACTTTATAGCATGTTCTTGCAATAACGCATTTGGCTTCTTTTGGATTGTATTTATCATCAGACACAGTCATTTGTAAATGCGCCTGCTGAAATTTAAATCAGTATACATTAAATTCAGACATAACACACTGATTAATACTGTAATTTATTTGTGCAGAAGGGCAACATTCTTGATTTCTTAATTTAGCAAACTGCTACACAGCAAGGAATTTTTACAGGCTCACATTTGATTTCTAAAGAAGAACTCATAACCATACAGTGGAAATGATTATTCCAGCCCTTACAGATGAAATTTGGCACACTCGTTACACGACGTGTGCACTTAAGACATATACAATTACACAATGTCCTATCAACCCTAATTGCTAAGCACAGCATTCCAGCACTTAGCGAATGGAAGTGTGGCGCTTTCCATTCAAAACAACAATGTAGCTCTTAGATTCAAATTACTTGATTGTCTCTTTTATGAGGAAAAGTGTTTGATCAGAAATTGTAAAACCAGAAACAAAATACTTAATGGCTCTCATCATAAGTTACTTTGGCTTGTAAACACTTTTTGCTGTAGTAACAAAAAAACAAAGTTAAAATGAGAATGAAAATCTCACACAGCCATGTCTGGGTTATATTTCTCTCCAAAGTCACAAGAACTTTCACGCATTTACATGACAAGAAAATGAAACCTACTTATCTGCTCGTTACAATTATTATTTATTTTGCCTGACAATTTGCATGCCAATTACGCACTCAAAATAATTCAGTTGTGGAATATTAATACATTATGATGTTACGATGAGTATTGGTTAGGCTCGACCATGAGATCATTTCAGCATAATCAAATGGTTTTCTGGTACCCACTGACGATTATTTTTCCCCATTTCCACCATTTCTTAACACACATTATTAAAATACCCTAATGCTTGTAGGTGAGTAAATGATGACAGAAATCTTAAAATATAATTTCCTGTTATTTTGGGATAAAGTATGTCCCAGACATGGTTTTGTGAGATTCACTCTTAATAGTGTTTGGATTTGCAGGTCCTACCATTCTGCGCCCACTGGTCACTAGGACACTGGGGTTAGCATCTTCAGGTCCTTATGGCTAGCGTCTGAATCACTCACATTGAGTCGCTCTAAGAGAGGCCGATTTTCAAGCTTGCTGACAAAACTAAACACAGTTCAGGCAGAATAACGCACAGAGGCTTAACCTGACCCGTTACCCAGCCTCTGAGTGCAAAGAAGCCAACAACGCCCGTAGCATTGGAGAAATGGCTATAGACTCATTGTGCATAAGACATTGAATCATCTAACTTATACAATGTCTCAAGCTCACAAGACCAGTAAAGCTCTACTGGTTTGGACATCATGATGCACCAGCCAAAAAACTGTCCTCAGTCCTCATTCTTTTCTCTAGTCCACTTGATCATGGTCTCTGGAGAGCGATAGAGGAAGATGAGTTTGGAGTAAAGCTCTTCCTCCAGCTCCAATTCTCCGGTTTCCCGCACCAGGAAAATGTCCATGCATAGTTTGAGGATGCGGTCCACACATGGCAGTTCTTCAAACATGATTGAGTGAGAGATCTCGCTGAAAAAGCCTCGCACAAACTTGCCAATGACCAGAACCACCGACACGTAAAGACCCATGATCCTAGAGGAGGAGGAGAGACATATTTAGAGGAATATTCTGGAAAATATAACACTGACACAATCAAATGTTTTCCAGCTGAGTTGGCAGCAAAAGCCTGCACTGTGTCTCATGAAAGGAATGAATGTGTACCCATATCCTGCTAGAAAGCCCAAACTTGGAGGGCTAACTTTGTCATTAAAGATGACCATAGGAAGGACACCACAGGACTCCTTGCAGTCCGCAATGCTGATGTCCCACCACTCTTGTGCTCCAGTGGTATTCACAGAGGCTTCCCTCTTCAGTGACAAAGTCACATCTTGATATCCCTCCTCATCACCTGCCAGGACAAAATACGTTTTATTAATAGAGATTACATGATAGACCAATTAATATTTGGATATTTTAAGTTTTGATGTAAATATGATGGTACACAACAGTATAAATTGATGTTCAGTATGTCTCAAGCAGGGTGGAAATCACTCACAAATCAGGAAAATTCACAGGGAAAGTATTGTGTCTGACTAAAACACACACACACAAAAAAGATGTTGAATGCTTGTCACCTTCATACAGCTGGCTAACCGGTTTTGCCTCCGCTCCAGCAGGTGCTCTGATGTAGTTAGGAAACATGTGCGGCACATGTCTACAAGGAAAATTACAGAGATGCAAGCATGTCTTGAAAACTGATGTGTAATAAACACAAGATGTGTCTCTACGATGATTGATGTTTTTTTTTCTCCCATGTAATCACAAAACTTACACAGGAGCCGTCCGTTTGCCAATAAGCAGCGAGGCCAGGTCTGCTCTGACTGGGTTGTTTGATGACAAACTGAAGGAGTGCTTCTCAAAAGCATTTTCCACTGTCCCACCTTTCCCCAGGTCCCTTTCAGACACAAACACATAATGAGCATGACGTCCTGTGCTCCCAACAGAAGCAAGTTTAATTCAAACCACTGTCCTTCTCCATCAAACTGACCTTTGGAAGTTCCAATCCAGACGGAGGGTCATGTCACCTTTGCTGTCAAGAAGTTCCCTTATTAGCTCCTGTCTGCTCGGTGGGCTGATCCGCCACACTGACCCTGAGCTTCCCTCAATGTTGGCCGTGACTATGTCTTCATAGCTGTACATGGTAATAAACTGCATGGCCACCTGTGACACATTTCAGTATTGGACACTAATGGAAAAGCAGACTGTTCTTTCTAGCAGAGGTTGGTACAGATGTTGACAAAGCTAGATATAGGCTGTAACAAGGCTATTTTGGGTCACCATTGACTTCCATAGTATGGAAGTCAATGGTGACCCAAAACAGCCTGTTTACAAACTCATCATCGATAAATGCAGTGTAAAAGAAACAATATATGCAGTATGTTTATTTGCTGTCAATATTAAATTGTTTTGTATACATAAACAGCGTTATATCAGTTTTTTTTTTGTCATTATCAGTATTAACTGTTTAATATCAAAGTGCGAATGAGAGATATTGTTGATGTCCACTTACAGCATTTTTTCCAAACAGATTGGCAAGACGACTGTAGTTCTGTTCAGAGAATGGCTGGATGGACTGCTGCTGTACGCTCATTGTGAATAAAGGCTGAAGGAGGACACGTGAATGATCAACGTGTTGAACACTCATTCAAATGTTAAAATGATATTTAATTGTACCTCATAACCACCGAGCCTGACTGTGACCGAGACATCAACGGGATGGTTAACCACACCCACTACAGATTTAACTAGTGAAATGAAGAGTAGTGGGAACCAAATGATGCAAATGAGGAACAGAATGATGAGGCCGCCCATTCCATACTTGACAATCTTCTTTTTCTTTTGCCCTTTTGGTTGGGGATATTTCTGCAGAGACAAAAAAAGTTAAATCCAAGTCCAAAAAAGATACGTTTTTGCATGCCGAAAAGGACCTGCTACCTTTTCTGTCTCTCTGCTGCACTTAATGATGAAGATATTAGCGTAGATGTCCTCCACACACATCCAGTTGGAGAGAGACAGTGTCGTATCTGTCCAAACCCAGTCCATCACTGCTCGAAGCTCAACTAAAAATGGAACCAGGCGAAACCTGAGGAAACAAATGTATTTACTTTTTTATTTAAGAATAATCCAAAAACATTGTGCCTGTTCTATCATCCTCTTAGAAAATACATTTGTGAAGAAGAATTAAGAAAAGTGCCCACCCTTGGAAAAGGAAGAGGTTGAGGTGATTGAATTTCTTTGTCAGGAAGTTTCCAAGTATTCGTGTAGGATAGCCACACCGGATCTGATACGCTGACAAAGTGAAGTAGATGCACTTGAAAAAGTACCAGAGCTGGGCCACTGAGTTATGATTGAACATCCTGTGAAACATAAAGGAAACGATATACTCCTTCAAAAGTATCTCATTTGACTTTGATCATCAAAGATCAGAGATGCCCCCCTTACCTCTCAGTGACAGCAGGAAGGATAAAGAACATCCACAGGTGGATACCGAAAACCAGTATAACCTGGAAGATGAGCTTTCCCAAGATGCTCTTCCGCAAGTAAAGTGCACGGTCAATGATCATGGTGCTGAACTGAATGAGAAGCATGACTAGAAACGCTTCAGGGACCTGGTCCTCAGACAGAGAGGAGGCTATATCTGCTGCCGCTGAGTGTTTCTGAGACAGAGCAAACATTTCACGTTGAAACAATTCTCAAATGGTTGCATCTTATTACTGCCATTTAGAGTTGACTTTTTGTTAAAGGGATACTCCATCCCAAAATGAAAATTTTGCCATTAATCATGTCGGTCCAGACTGTTAAAGCTTTGTTTGTCTTCAGAACACAATTAAAGATTTTTGAGATGCCTGCCACAACAAGGAGTATCCCTTTAAGATTTTTGGATGTAAGGTTGCTTTTACTCACTCCAAAAGCCCAGAAACCAAACACAATGATGATAAAATCCACCACATCAGTAAGAAACATAAGAGCGTAGACATCAGTAGCTGCACGATACTCTGCATGAAGGATGTTCTGGAAAAATCCACAGGTTGGCTTATAGACATTCTTCACTCTGCATAAATCAAAACACACCACAAGATAAAATGAACGGCAGTCAGACCCAAAATATCACATTAATACACATCATGAATTCTACTACAAGATGAGAAGGGGACCTGTCAACCTGCAGACAATTTCTGACCATGCTATGCTATATATCAATATTACCAAAATGCAGGTACACATGTATATATTATATGTGTGATATATTGCAATATTCACACTTGACTTAGCACAATTCTTTTCTTGTCTTGTGTACAGCTTAGATTTCAGTGGAATAAAAAATAATGGTGACTAATGGAAAAAAATAATTGGAAAATCCTTTACACGGCTGCCAACTGGTCCGATCTGATCATGTATGATCTTTAGATCTAAATCTAGATGAGGGGTCACCAAGTTTCGGTCCTGGAGGGCCGGTGTCCTGCAGAGGTTAGCTCCAACCCTAGTCAAACACACCTGAAGCAGCTAATCAAGCTCTTACTAGGTATACTTGAAGCTTCCAAGGCAGCTGTGTTAAGGCAGGTTGGAGCTAAACTCTGCAGGACACCGGCCCTCCAAGATCAAGTCTGATGACCCCTGATCTAGTTGATTTATCAGTGTTGGCAAACCATCAACAAACCAACTAGACTTTGATAAGCTGCAATGATCTAGTCTTCTCTGCTGGCTTGAAACAAAAGCAACAAGAATCTTACAAGGATAAGAAAAGTCCTTTGAGTTTTCCTCCAACAGCATTCAATAGTTTTTTACTGGTGTCCTTGCTGCGTTTCTTTGAAGACTTCTTCTTCTTGGGTTCCTTTTGTCCAGTATCTGTGAGAGGATTTTTACATATATCAAAATAACACTACACATAACAGGTACCTCAGTACAATCTTACAGACATTATTTAGATATATTAAATATCTAGTTATATACTGTAAATAATGCCTTTGTTTTTCCCCAAAAGACCTTTTTCTGGCTGTTTTTTCTTGCGGAAGCGAAGGAAACGACTCTTCTTCTTTCCATCCTCCTTCACTGTATCAAGGGTATCATCTGTGGTATTTGGTTGTGTGTTGGGCTCTGGGTCAGTCTGTATTTCAGTATCGGTCGGTGTTTCTGTCGATGGTGTCATTGACAGCACCTCCGTGTCGGGCTCTGGCTGTGCCGGGTTGTCCTCTTCATCTGAGAGTTGAAAGACTTTCTCGTCTCTTTCATTCTGGTTCTTCTCCACAGATGAACGTTTGCTTTTCTCTTCTAAAGGGCCCTCTTGGTCCCAGAGACCATAACGCTGAGAGAGGCGAAATGAAAAAACTTATATCAAAAACAAAACTTGATGCCAAGTCGTAATAGAAGAATGTTTGGAGATTGTAAGTCTTCACAGAAACGACACCTTTATGGTAACATAAGATTGATTATGATTTCCCTGAATGTAGAATGCCTTGATATATCAACACTAGAGCCCAACCGATATATCGGCAGGCCGATATTAGGCATTTTCCAAAGTATCTGTATTTATAATGGCCATTAAATTTATATTTCAAAAATAAAATAAAAATGGACGAAACACCCTTACTGGTAACTTTGATTTGGTTGTTGTTGTTATTGTGTTTTTGTTCAAAGGA
>JAUMHQ010000059.1:22913633-22926699 GCA_032361165.1 Enteromius paludinosus
CGATAAAATCCGATACTGTTTTTTTTGGTCAATATCGGACCTATTTCCGATATCAATATCGGATCGGGACACCCCTAATCAATTCTGAGACTTAATTATCCAATAGAATGCGTTTATGATGTTTTTAATTTGGTGGATGCCATACTTCTAGGCCAAACTTGTAGAAGCTGTAGTTGAGCAGGTATTTGATGCAGTGGAG
Source organism: Enteromius paludinosus (assembly GCA_032361165.1). Classification (NCBI taxonomy): domain Eukaryota; kingdom Metazoa; phylum Chordata; class Actinopteri; order Cypriniformes; family Cyprinidae; genus Enteromius; species Enteromius paludinosus. The sequence goes on from JAUMHQ010000059.1 coordinate 22,913,833, forward strand.
GAGACCCTTGTCCAGCGTGTCACGGGTGGCCTGGGGAAAGATGACTGGAATTGGAGGAGGTGACCGCTGCTGCTGTCTGTAATGATGAGTTTGGTGCCGGTACACTGTTGCCTCAAATACCAGCAGCATCAGCACCAGCAGATGATCCTAATGAAACAGAACACAGAACCTAGTGTGCAACCTATTAAAGCGGTAATCGTGTATGATGTAAAACAAATGATGGTGTGTCATAATAACAGACACAAAAATACTTCTTGTGAGCTTCTATAATATAACTTATCTCCTCATCTCCATTTAAGCCTCACAGGCTTTTTTTAATAGAAGTCATTCTTGAGACATGGGACAAAACAGGTCCAACAAGTGTAAAAGTTTTTGCCACACTTCTCAAGAATGATGAAAGGTCATGTGAAATGTAAAACAGAATCTCACCTTGGTGTATCCAAGAACAGTAGCATCTTTCCTAACACCAAACCATTCTGCCGGGTCCACAGGTTTTTTATACAGGGTGGAGTTCAGCATTTCATTCTGTTCTAGACTGGTTTCATTGTCCATTGGCTAAAACGCAGAGGAAAAAGTAGTAAACAAAGTGGCCTAAACCAGTAAGTTTCCAGAATAAAGTTATTTTTCTGTCTTCACTGAAAGTGAAAGGTTACCAACATAACATCTTGTTGCTACATCATGTTGAATCTGTTTAGGACACTTCACAATTACAGAATGGAAAGAAACAAACTGGCTAGAAACACAAGGAACATTTCAAGGCTGCTAGACATCTTTTAGGCTGCAAGGCAAAATCCTGTCAGCAGAATAGACTAATTACTCTGAAGGAAGGTTTGGCCATACGGCGATAAACACAAGCTTTTTTAACAGCAAGCCTGAGGAATAGCCATAGCATTTGTAAATCACCTGAGAATAACAATTCACTTTTTCCCAAACACAGATAAAACGCAAGACTAAACACATCAACTTCATCCACGCTTGAGGGTATTTGTTTAATTAGTGCTAAGTTTATGAGACCAGCAGGGTGCCGAGAAGTAAGTATAACACAAATCTTAAACGGGCCGGTGTTGCTGTTATTAATCTTGGTACACGAGAGGGAGAAAGTGAGTACTTGCTGCATGAATGTGTTTAAAAGTACTTAGGTAAGTATAAAGTAGAATTTTACATTCTATGAAGTAAATGAAAGTGTCTTCTCATGCAGAAGTCATAATAATGCTGTTCTGAGTAGTATATATGTATATACACACACACACACACCCACACATATATGTTACTTAAAAATAATTCAATAGGTAAAATGGAAGCAACCATTTAAATATATATATATATATATATATTTATATAGTACATTTCAGTACATATCAGTACATTATTATTTTTTTTAAGAAATTGACAACTTTTATTTTAAATAGGATAAATTGATGAGAAGTGATGGCAAACATTTTTTATTAGTAATGAAAATAATTAACAAATCATTAAAAAATGCAGTTTCCCTCAAAAATATTGCCATCACAACTTATATATACACACACAGTAGGCAACATTTGAAATGGATCGATACCTTTCTTTGAAATTGTCTTTGACTACTATATATAATTTATGATATCTTTATTATACAGTAACAGATGCAAAAATGAGACATTAAATAGTTCAGGATTTGTTTAAACGACAGAAGCCGCTGTAATAGTGATGCTTACCTTAGAAACAATTTACAACTAACAGTGAATAAATTGTGTTTGAAAACATGTGTGTTTAGGTGCCCTGTCTTACCAAAGTGCAGTTGTTGGAGTACTCTGCAGTGTTGACGACACTGAGCTGGTATAGCATCTTGCAGACGATGATGACACAAACCCAGATGGTGGAGAGACAGGAGGCCATTGCTCTGAAACGGCCGTAAGGCATGGCAAAACTCCACAGCACCACCAGGACCAAGTTCATTGCAGATGGCTATGAATGAAAAGGGAATACTAGAAAGTAAATACATGTGAAGTGTGAAACACTGACATATTATCACCTCATAACAAGATAGGTGGAAGCAGATGGTGGTTTCTCTGGTGTGCTGAGAAACTACATAAATAACTGCAGGTTATGAAAACCGACACAATGAATTGGCCTAAATTTGAGAGTGTGCAAACCTCCAATAGCGCCACCCAGACGACAAAATAAGCCACAATTTTGACGATGTGCAGCTCCAACACTCTCCAAATGAAGCTTTGGACATGGGTCAAGGTGTCAGAGAACTTCCTAGACAGAACCATTAGTCTGTCCATCACCAGTCCCCACTTGCTGGGTATCGCCTCTGAAAACAGAGTAAGAATGCACATTAAAATTAGAGATTTATGTTGACAACCATATGAGTATTGGCCAGTATTAAGTTAGAAACATGCTTTTATTGAGTTGCACCAGTACAGAAGCAGCATTTATTACTCTCACCATCAACCTCTGATGGATCATCGCCCTGCTCTGTAATGAGATCTTCCTCCTCAAATCTTACTTCTTCTGTGGATTGAACCAAATCTGGATTCTCTATACCTCGCTTCCTGTGGGGAGATCAACAACAGCACAATCAGTGATGGCTAAAAAAAAATACTTTAAAGGATGGCTCTATAATAATAATATTAATAATAACAGCAATAATAATAATAAAAAAAACATTAAAGATTTTTAAGATTTTCACTCTAATTACCTAAAATATACTAGCCTAACTGAATTACATTTAGTTAATTCAGCTAAAATTACAAAACATAAAGGAATTTGCAATTTGGCAATAAAATGTTAAGTAATAATAATGCATTTTTAATTCTAATAATAAAACAAATAAATATGTATTTGTTGTTGTATTAAAAATAAATTAAAAACACAATCCCAAATACTGCAATAAAATGTAAGTTGTAATATGTTTTGTTGATTTTGTTGTGGGTAAATAACAGCTACATTTGCAGATAATAGTGGATTGTCTTTTATTTATTTATTATTATTGTTTTTATCAGGTAATATTGGAGTTAATTAATGTTAGACGTTGCTTAAATGTTTAATTACATTGTGCGAAGGACATGTAATCTAGGGGTGTCAGTCACTTAAAATATTTAATTACGATTAATCTCAACGTTAACACAATCAGTTTCTTCAATTAACCAACTTTACTTTTAGTTAATAATTTTTAAAAATGCTTTTTATTTTGAAAAGTAAAATTAGTCTTGAATATATGAACGCATTTGTTTAGAGGTAGTGTTCATGCCTGTGGATGGGAGTGACATTCTCCAGATCTGTGATCTTCATAAAGCGCTTATGGAAGTAGTGAAGCTGTAGAATACAGGCCAACAGGAAGAAGCCTGGGATCACAATACTGGTGAAGAGCTCAGACAGTTTAAACGTCTCCAGTCCAATGTCAGCCAACCTAAAGTTGGAGAACATGCAATTATCACAAGAAATGTCCCTAAAAATGAAAATTCCAACATCACTTACTCACCCATTTAACATTCCAAACCCATTAAACTTTCCATAGAACACAAAACAAGACACTATGCACAATTTGCATGTTATATCAACTTGAATTTAATTTTAAATAAAAAAAATCTATTTGGCATTGGAATGACATTAAGGTCCTCTTTTCATATATTCCTTAAAAACACTTAAAAATAGTAAACACTAAACTAGGGGACATACTGTTCTTCTGTGAATCCAGTAAAGTTTCCCCAATAGCCTGGAAAGTCCTCAAACTGAAAAGTGTATATAGCAATAAGCAACACCATGGTGTAGGCCACCACCATCCACCAGAAGGCCTTCAGCAACCTCCTCCAGAGAGAATAGTACACCTAAGGACAGAGAGTTTTTTTTTCTCACTTTTATGACTAAATTTAGTTAAGAACATTACATCTGAAACTGTATGTGGGCTGGTAAAAGTATACCTGATACAGGCACAGGCACAGCAGAAATAGCAGCATGTAGACGATCTTGTAGGCTACAAGCTTTCCTGCGAAGCTGACCATGATGAACATGCCTCCACACACGTAGATCCAGTACTTAGCGTACAGACTCATCACCATCCCACCAAACACCTTCAAAATCGACTCATTTCGACCTGTGCTCTCTGAGAGAAAAAGAGAGAGAAAAACACTCTTAAACTACACTGCTGTAAAATGAGTAACCCCAAAATAAAATAAGACAAAATAAAAAGAGTTTAACCAAACAAAGAAAAGGTTTTTACAACATTGTATTAGTGCTGTCAAATGATTAATTACGATTAATTGTATCCAAAAATACAAGTCATTTGTTTACAGTATATATGTATATGGGTAGTTGACAAAATAAAAAAAAAACTGTCATTTGTCACCAAAAATTTAGATAGAAAAAAAAAAACTTAATTCTTCATTCTTAGAGTTACAAACAGCATGAGATAGGTTTATCTTCAATGTTAGAGATTTTTGTTTGTTTTTTACATTATTTACATTATTTTTGCTGTCAACTACCAATATGTACTAAATATAAATACACACACATACAGTTATAGTTAGAAAATATTTAAGTTTATCCATTTATGTATATTCTTATATTTTATAAAAAATAATTATTCTACGTACATACAGTACTTAATGTACTGTGTTTGTATTTATATATACACATTATAAATATAGACAGTATACACACACATTATGCAAAGAAAACTTTTATATTGGATGTGATTTTTCATTTGACAGCTCTTTTTTTTAAACTGCAACTTTTTTGCTTTTCAGAAAAAAACTTTTTTCAGGTTTAGATTGAGCATGACAGTAAACTAGTCCTTTAAGAAAATGCCTTTTAAATGAATTTTATTTTGCTGAAAAAAAAAAAAAATAATAATAATAATTAAAAAAATAATAATAATAATACAAAATAAATGTAACTATAAAAATAATTAATTAATTAATTAATTAATAAATACATAAAAATGTAGAATCAAAAAATTTCAACATAAACAAAATTTGGAAATAGAAATACTCCCCCCCCCCCCATACACTACCACAAGCTACATTACATTTCGATTAATATATAACAGAACGTTTAGCAAACACTTCATGAGGTAAACGTCAGATAAACAGCAAAAGTCAAAAGGACTTTAAAATTGAAAACAAAAATAAAAATTACAACTAAATTGGTGGCAGTGTGTGTGTTTGCCAAAAAACTAAGAAAGGGGAAGAATAGATGCGGTGGAACAGAGGAGGAATTATTTATGTTTTAATAATGATGATTAATAGTCAGAGATAAATTATTTCATTTCCTGAACTTCCTGAATGAATCAGAAAGACATCTTTTTTTGTTCTTTCCTCGGCTTTGTGGTCCTGTTCTCTACATTTGATCCATCAAACAAAATAGTCTCTCCTGATGCTCCCGCTCACCTCCAGTGGTGACCTCCTGCAATGGTGCAGTTATTCTCTTCTTCCTGCTGAACATGTCCTTTACAGACTGTCTCAGCAAAAGCCAAAATGTCAACGTGAACAGCAGCTGAGAATAAAGAGAAAAGAGTGAAGCAATATTTAAGCTTTGCTCACAGTGCATTATGAAACATGAGAATAATGACTAATCACGTGGTCCACGTGTGGTCGGATTGTGTAAAGATACAGCAAGTAAGAACAAGTTTTCTCATCTACATTTCTGACTAACTTCAAGGTTTATTGCAGACATCTGTATCCAATACATAAAGCCATTTCGACTTAGAATTTAAGCAGTGCTTCCCAACTTGCGTAGACACACCAACAATACATATTCTACCTTTTCTAACACACACATTTTAGGACATCCATTAGAAGTCTCCACAAGCTGATGAGCTGAATCAGGTGTGTTTGAGCAGAAAGATTCTGGTGTGCCTCCAGGAACAGTGTTGGGAAACATTGCATTAATGTAAACCGCATTTGTGGCATAATGTGGATTTTAAATCTCGAATAAACTGACAAATTGACATTTGTCATTTTACAGTCATTTTAGAGTTTCAGATATAATGTTGCATTTGACATGATTGTATACAGCACTGTCCTCACCATGGCCCCTAATCGCAAACAGGGGTACTGTGCTCGGTCCAAACCCAGCTGGCGCAGGCTCATGGTGCCAATGTGCTGGGGAAGTTCCGTTTCTAGGTCCATGGCCCACACATATTGCAGGCAGCAAAGAGCTAAACCATACAACAGAATGAAGGGAGAGCAAAGAGTGGCAAAGCGTTGACGTGCCCGCAGCATCCAGATCACACACGACCACAGCAACAGCACAAATGTCAGCCAGCTGTGGTATGTTATGCTCCACACCTGCAGGGCACAAGAACACAAACACATTACTCAAACATTGTTCTGTCAAGGAATCTGCACAAAGCTTTACATCTATAGATAGAAGAGAATGATTGTTTCACCATCATGGCTATGAGGGCACAAATGTAACTTTGTTGCAAGATCATTCGTCCCACCAGACGAAGAGGATTATCGGCTGTAGCCTCTCCACTGGGCGCTGCACAAACATCACAAGCTCAGAAACATACAGACTGACCTGATGGTAAACTGGTATCTTCTGTAAGTGTAAATGCACAATGTGCATCACCCTACCTATGTCATGGTGGCTTGAACCATTGGTCACAGGTTCTTTAGACATCTGTGATTCAGATAGAGGTGACTCTCCCGTGGTGAGAAGCGTTTGCTGAACAAAACAAACCGAAAAACACAATAGTTTCACACAACGGCTACATCTGACATTTTCATAAGTACTTAATCTGATTTTTATTCCTTTAATCTCGCATCATTGTGTTATCAGGGTTACAAACTGGTTAGGTGAGAATATTCAGCAGGAACACACATTCCCTTCTCTTAAACTGTTTGGTTGTCAACATTGTTTCACAGAAGTAAGAAATGACAGAATGACAGAATTTTCATATACATTTTAACAGTCACACTTAGAATACCAATAGATTATTATTTTTCTGTAATGAAGTAATGTATAGGGATGTCCCAATCAGTTTTTTTGCCCTGGAGACTGAGTCAGAGTATCTACCGATACTGAAACCCGATCCGATACTTCTATTATGAATAAAGAAAGAATAAAGAAGAGCGAAGAAACCGATAAAGGATGTTCATTATTTTTTTATTTAATTCAGCTTATTTTAACATACAACTCTGTTAACAAAAAGAGCACTTCTGTGAGGTAGCTTGAACAATTAAGTATAAATAATTTAAATTCTTCACTTTTGGACTTGTGCAACAGTTAATATAAAAACAAAAAAGTCTAATTTATGCTGTCTTGTAATGTCCTGCGCCTTCGCGGTGTCACGGGGTATTTTTTCTCTCCTCTTCAAACTATCTGTAAGCTTCGGCTGGGTTGCCAGAGCAAACTTGCTGTATTATGTCGGGTGTTTTTTTTTTTTGAGGTGCTGTATCAGGTATCCCGTATCTCACGCTTTACGTTTAAAGCTGCTTCCTTGTTCTACTTTGCCGGCATTTAACCAATAGCTTCTCAGCAACAAAGTGATGTCATGCCGCACGCCTTGCTGTTTCTGTGTGGAGTCAAGAGGTCTAATTCTGTGCCACCGTGTAACTATAGATGTGTAAAAAAAAATAGTGAGAATATTAGATACATATATATATATCCTAGTCTGAAATCACGTGATCGGGACCGATTTCCGATCATGTGATCGGGTCTGGACATCCCTAGTAATGTATGTGACGACTACTTATTAATAATTTTATTATAGCTACTGTTCATATAAAAATATTATCTGCATTCCAACTGTGCTCCATTTTAACAACATGAAGATTCATTTTAGAACATGTTTTGTATAATACAATATTAAAATCTAAATAAACTTGTTTACATTTATACAAATACATATTCAGGTCAGGTTTTGTGATTTTCAGTTTTTTGTTTTTTTTTGCTGCCTCAGGGCAACGTTGCGCAGTAAGGGGTAAGGAAGCAGGGGTTTGTGGCTCCCATCCCTAACCAAGATTTTCTATTGACAATACATACAGGCAAATAAAGGTTCCTGGTTGCGCAGGAACACCCAAAGTGATGTGCAAGAAGTGTAACATGCATCTCTGTTTCACAGCAGAGAAGAAGTGCTTCTTAAAGTTTAACACAGTAAAATATAATTCCATGTAGTACATGATATGACATGACACTACATCAGGGCTGGGAAACTTCAGCCCTTCAGGGCCGCTATCCAGCAGAGATAGCTCCAGCCCCAATCAAACACATCAGGACCAGCTAATGAATGCATTTTAAGATCATTAGAAATTTTTAATGAGGGTTGGAAACTCTGCGGGACAGTGGCTCTACAGGACTGAAGTTTCCCAGCCCTGAGCCATGATACAAACATCTGTATCAATATGTTTCAAGTACTTTCCCTTTTGACTTAATGATTTTTTGATAGATTTGTGATTTTGTATTGCTCTCTGAACATTGTCTTATGATTTGCGGGGTAGAAAAAACATAAAAAACGTTTTATCAAATACTTCACACATCATATAAAGCTGTGAAAATAGTTTGACACAATCTGTAAGCTTATGGTACGTCTATGAAAGAGCATTGGTGTTTTCCAATTTAAGCATTCCTGTACAAATATATGGATGAACATGCTATTTTAACATTTTATTATTGTTATGTTTCTGTACTCAGCACTGTTGATTAACATACTACCATTCTGACTGAGAATAAAAATCTGAGATATACTTGTTTTTTAGTTTGATTTTACTTGTTTTAATAATTTTAGTTTTCAGGTTGTTTTAGTAAAAGTTGGTCAGTACAAGTATGTTTTGTGTTGTAGGTAAAATAGGCAGAAGGAATCATAAGCGGAGTTCGTGAAGAACCACAGTGATTCAAATCTTACTTTAGTGTCATCATCATTACTGTGTCTCCTTGCCTCCCATGACCTGAGCTCCACTTCCTCCCCAGCCTCACCCTGTGCTGCTTTAACTGCTCCACCTTCATCGGTCTCCACAAACAGAAAGACATTACATCAGTTAATATATGAATCACCACTGAACTCCATTATTGCACACAAACAATGACTCAAATATTATTCAGTGGCTTACAAGGGTGCAAACGTAGTGTGAGTAACTGAGAATACTGTACGTGACATCTTGTTCAAGGAGCTTTTAAAAGAACAGTTAATCTAAAAAGGTAATTAAATTCAGTGAACAGCTGGAATATAATATCTGTTTTAATGAACAATTTACTGATTCAAGTTAACAATGACACATTGTTTGGGGCAAATTATCCCTTTAATTGAACAAACGAGTGTGTGAAAGCACCTTGTCCGTGTGGCCAAGACTGTAACTGTTGATTTTCAGGACAATAGTCACAGAGATGTACAAGAGAAAAAGGATGCCAGGATTGACGTACACCGGCCAGTCATGATGCGTGTTGAGGTTAATGTCAAAAGCTGAACAGTTTCCAGGCTTTATTATATCCTTCAGGCCAAACAGCCTGTAGCAAAAAAGAAACAACATTAAAAATGTAAGTGAAAAACATGCAAGCTTTGGCTTTCTCTAAAACATCCCTTTCAACGAAAGTGGCCATATTTACAACGCCTACTAGCAACTATCTATTTGAATCTCAAGTACTCCTTTTCAAACTCACATAAACGACATTTTAAAATCAGCAACTAAAATTAACTTGTAGTAAGTGTAGTCTCTTATAGCAGTGGTTTTCAATCCTGTTCCTCCGGACCCACTGCTATGCACATTTTGCATGTCTCCCTTATCTGACATTCTTGGAGCTCTTTCTTAATGAGCTGATGATCTGTTTAAATTAGGGAGAAATACAAAATGTGCAGAGCTGTGGATCCCCAGGAACAAGTTTGAAAACCACTGTCTTATAGTGTTGCAAAAGCATATATTTTAGGTTGGTCCACCACTAATTGGCTACTAGCTCTTTTATTCCGAAGACAGGACTTTATCCGTCATATTGTCGGTTGTTTTTCATGCTGCACATGGGTTTGTTCAAATGTTTGTACAGTGCAGTGATGCTTGCCTTTGCACACACTTAAATCTTAACAGCATTGTGCATGAGATCTTTTGTATTTGACATGTTTAGGACAATGATGAATAACAAAATTTTGCTTTATCTCACTGTGACAGCTGTGACAGTTATCTGCAACAGCACAGAGGTCAGCAGTGATTTGTGTGTCAGGAAAAATGCACAGAGCTGGCAACCTCACCAAGCCAGGTTTTACGGCCAGTTAGTGTGGGTGTCACTCTCCAGATATCTAAGGCGTAAGTCTCAGTGTTGCTTTTCAGTGGGTTATGCAAGGCTGGCAGGATACACCACCTTCACCTCCCCAGCCGGAGGCTCTATTTTAGTCCAGCAATAACTCTCGAATTTACATCACACCCTGCCTTAAGACAAGCCTCATGTAATGAACACACATGACCAGTAACTTTAATAAGACCACTAAGCAATAAAGACAAACATTTACTGAAATAAAACATTTTGTCAATGCTGATAAATTATAATAGGTATAACAGTAGTTCAATTACACTAAAATAACACATAGAAATGATGAGGTTATTATTCAATAAATTCCAATTTATTTGGAATTTCCTTTTTTTTTTTTAAAGAAAGAAGCTAAAATTTAAATCAATGGATAGTATTGATTTACTTTTTTACAAAATATTTCTATTTTGTCAAAAATAAATAAAATTCTGCTTGTTTAACCTTTTCTTGCTGACTAAAAATTTATTTTTTTATTTATTTTTTTATTACCGAAAAGTTTTGAATTGTAGTGTATTATGGTTGTTAACCGATTTCAACATCATAACAAGAAACAAGACTGATCTAAAATATTCAAATTTAGTTTATACAGTCAATTAAATTATGGTAATCTTCATAGACAAATCTCTTTTTTTCTGGTATTGCATATTGTATGTAATTGTTTATCATTTTTTACATTGATGACACTTTAATAATTTTACAAATATAAGAATTATACGTTCTATTAAATTTACCAAGAGGTGTTTTTGTGGCAAATGCTAAACTTATATTTAAAAATGTTAAAATGGGGCGCCTTCCCTTATTTTACCATACTCTTTGAAGCACATTGAAGAGCAATGCAATTTCAATATCATATGAATGTGGTCATATTAGAGTATCATGGTAAAAATTCAAAGCACCAAGATATTAAAAGCGAATGCCACCACTGTACCACAATACTGCCACAGTACTACCAATAACAGTCACTGTGATTTTCCAAGTAGAACACGCTCCTGGATCAACATTCATTTGCTGGTTCTGGAACAAGATTCCTGTCAAGGTCCTAACCTCAAGCCTAACCATTAACTTGATGGTTCCAAACCAAGTTGTATGCTTAATCCTAACTCAAACCATACTGTTTGATTGTAATGTTGCCCTAGAACCAACAAAAGATCTTGAATGAATGACACATTTATATAGCGCTTTACTGTGTATTGCCATACACCCAAAGCGCTTTGTTGAATGTTGATTCAGTAAATGGTGCCAATGCTGTCCTACTTCTAAAAATCAAGGTATCCCGCCTCATTGGTTCACAGGAATGTTGTTCCATGACAAATAACGATGTTGAACTAGGTACGCATACTACTACATCAAATCAGAGTAAATATCAGGACAGTGAGAATGATGTCACAATGTTACAGACATACTACACATACAGTAGAGCAAATGTGAAGAGGATTGAGAGTAATGGACAACAATACCTGGCCCAAAGGCCTGCTGGGGAGAACATGTCTTGTGCGAATGAGCTCTGATACAGGTAAAGACACACCAGGTGTCCCCCTGTGAAGAAAGCCACCATCACGCACAATGTATTGAATCCCAGATGGCTGATGGGAAAGTTGCAAGCCCACCATGTGCACACTCCAATAAAGAGAAGGAAGTAGAAAGCAGAGAACGCAGAGGGCAAAGTGATTCCTGTAAAAAGAAACAAATGAATTAAAATCAAATTCACATACACTTCTACACAAATGCTTCACCTAACGAGGTGCTCTGAAATGAACCAGAACATAACTCAGAAAATAAATCTAGTTCTTTATACATTGTAATAGTTTTATAAACATAACTTGTGTCCCAAGTGACATGTTATAAGGAAAGCCACAACAGTTAAGTGCATCAAGTGTTGAACATTTTATAATTCTTTTTGAAGTGCACTTTCCGCTGAAATGTTTTGTGTAAACATACAGTGCAGACTATGAAATGGCATGGAGTAATGAGTAAGCTATGGCGAAGCACCAGTTGAGCGTGTTAATCTGTCAGTGTGTTTATAGATAGCTACCTGTATAATAGGAACTGGAACAGATGTTTGAAGGCAATAGTGCAATGTAACACTTGCAAAATACTTTGGTTTACTTGCATAGAGTATGTCTCTGGCTATCTCTCAAAAACAAAGTCTATAAGGAATCAGTTGCAAACTGGAACCAGCTACATGTTTATGTTCACTGAGATGTAATGAATGCATCCCAAATCATTACTTCTACTACCCAATGAAATATTTGGTGTAGGGATGAACCGAATGTTCAGCAACCAAAATTGCTAAGTAAAAATGTAATTAATAAGTAAAAATTAATAAGTAAAAATGGCCGAATAAATTTTTACGAACAAACGTTTTTAATGAAGCGATCAAATAGTAACCCGCGTGGAGTGAGAGGCGCGTGCTTTATACAGCAAACATGTCAGCAGTGTGGAAGCACTTTAAAGTGTCAGAGAAAGAGGCAAAAGCGGCCGTTTGCAGACACTGTTCTGCTGAATTGTCCAGGGGGATGCAGATGCACCATCTGCATTTACTTGCAGCACTAAAGCATCTTTTAAACAAAGAGGCTGAAACAGACCACAGAGTGAAAACAACTAAAAGTGCGCTCTTAGAAGCTGTCAGCACATGATTTAGTCAGG
>JAUMHQ010000059.1:22942336-22952423 GCA_032361165.1 Enteromius paludinosus
AATGGAAGAGGCTAATGATGACTGTCAATGTCCCTCAGACTGGGGCCCCACGGAAGATCTCTCCTCGTGGGGTATCACTGATGCTAAGAATGGTGAAGAATCACCCCAGAATTACACGGGAAGAGCAAGTCAATGCCGTGAAGAGAGTTGGGACCCTCGTTTCCAAGGCTACTATCAGTAATACACTGTTTAAAATCTTGCATCGCACAGAAGGTTCCCCTGCTTAAGTCAGCCCATGTCCAGTGTGTGCAAACCTGGTGAAGAACTACAGGAACCATTTGACCTCTGTAATTGTTAACAAAAGCTTCTGTACCAAAAATAAAAAAAATTTTGACTCAAGTGATCAAATACTTTTTTAACACAGTAATTCTCACATAAATTGTTAAAAAAATCATACAATGTGATTTCCAGATTTTTCTTTTTAAAAAAAGAAACAGACCCCTCCATCATTTCTAAGTAAGAGAACTTGCCAATCAAATCGAAATCAAAAATCAAATACTCAATGACCTCACTGTATATACACACACACACACACACACACACACACAGAGAGAGAGATACATACATATATGAAATTTTATTTTTAATGATACTAATAAACTATTTTATGTAACACTATATATAATGTATACTGGGACAAATGTCTGCTAGTCCTGCTACTGATTTCACCAGCAGATTAGATTGAAATAAATGTAAATATTTTTGGTGAATGTAATAACTAGTAATAATTGATAAATACATTGACAATTGTTTGTTAAAATTAAAAAGGAAAACATGATCCTTTCAGCCATGCATTTTAAGAGACTTGACCTGGAGGCCTTTACTGGCTTTGTGTCGAGAGTGTTGGGTTTTTATTCTTGTTAAATCCTAGAATTTTAACAAGCATAATCTTAATTTTTTGACTTTGAACATAAATGATACCTCAAATTTTGTGGTTTGTTGGGGAGAAGTACGCTATCTTCAAACAGCAGACAGATAAAGCTCTAAGTGTACATTATGTTAAAAAATACATGTACAAGTAAGAGAAATTTGATGTTTATATAAAGCATCATTAATCACACAGTAGTGTAATTTGTTGATAATCAGATTAAGCTTATATTTCATCAAATGGTTTATACAAATTAATCTAACCACATTATAAAAACAAATAATGCTTGACGATGATATACTACTCTCCCCAAGGGTATTACAAGCTTCCTGTGGTTAAGGAAGCGAATGTTGGTACAAAGAACGCAGCTTACGTAAGTCTCCGAAGTAACTGGTGAGACTAGAACCCGAGTTCTGACCCTGGCAGCGGGGGGCACGTGGCAGACACACCCCAGAGAGAGCTGCTGCTTTCCGGAACTTTCCTATCCCACATACAGTGGTGGGAAAGCATGCGGAAAGTCTCATCGCCCCCACATACCAGTGTGCATTTGTTTGGAAAATGCAGAACACGGTCATTATTAATTAAACCACTTTAAACAATGAAAAAAGATCAAAGACAAACACAACATATTTAATGCTGTGTAAAAACAAATGTAGATTATATAAATGACATAGAATGGCTAACAATAATTTAAGTGTCAATCAGGTTTTATTCAATGTCCAAAAAAAAGATAATAATCAAAATGTATCCAATTTGCTTTAACACATTCCTAGCGCATGCCAATTAAAAATAATGCTAAAAATAAATAAATAAATAAATAAACTCCCATTTGGATTCTCGGGATGGACTCCAAACTTTTTTCCTCATTGATATCCTGTTTCACGCAGAGATAACATTACAGGAAAAAAAGGGTTGGGATTAATGTTTTAATGTTGACCTCTAACTGTTTATGACCTTTTACCAAGAAAGTAACCATCTTAAGGAGTTCCCACGCGTTTAGACCTCATCATTTGTGTTGTCAACCATCTTATTGAGTTTCAAAATGATCTACAAATTGTGCATGAAATATGCATTAGACAGCATGAAAGCAGTCCATGTGTGTGCTGTGTGAGACAAAACGATTTGGCAATTTTAGTGTCTCCAAAGACATTATTATCACTGTCTTTTTAGAAGAAGGTCAAAGGTAACAAGGTCAGCAAACAAGCCATTCTGAACTTAAACTTTATATCCAAATAATTAAGGAAACTGTGACTACAAATGTGAAGGGTTCCCAGGCTAACATTTTTGTAGTGGTGATGTACATTTTCCTACAGCCTCCTACTACTCCTAAGCCTCTGATTGTTCACAACTGGCTTGGCCTTCCCCGGATTTCCCAGCCACAGAATGTGTAGCTAATCCACAGCAGGAAAAAAAAGCAAGATGGTTTTCATTAAAACCATTAATACTGTTTAACGTCAAGTTTCTTTTTACAGTGGCTGGCAGTTGCATGGATCTTCTGAGCGGGAATTCTCTCAGTGCCAGATTATCCCTTGCGAAGAAGCCTAAAGACGACCATCATTTGAGGCACATCTTCCCACAGTTTGCTGCAAGCCTCTCCGGAGAACACCGAGTGCATTAATGTCCAGACAGCGGAGAGCAAACTTGTAGCTGTAGGAATTCCACACTTCTCGTGGAGGTTTATTAAGGTGAAGCAATAGGCACATTTCCTACTTCTCTGTAAAAACAATCAAGCTAATCTTCAGACATAAGGAATGCAACAGACGGCCTTAGAAAAGAAAACTGAAAAGTGAGTAACGCACTATGTGTGTGTGTGTGAGAGAGAGAGAGAAAACTGTTTCATCTGCTGTAGCAACAGCATCCCCCCTTGGCTTTTTAACTTTATAGACAGACCGACAAGGTACGGTGACATTATGGTGCCGAACCTTCAATTGTGTTCCGAGGATGAACAAAGCTTTTATAGGTTTGGGGGTAAGTGATTAATGAACAAAATTTTGAGAAACCCTTAAACAAAACTCAGAATAAAATTCAATGCCAATTCAATACAACAGTGAACAAAAAAACAACAACTAACAAAAACTAAGGGGAGTCATAATGATACCATTCTAGAAAAAACCCAAAAAGCAAACTCCTCCAGTAAATCTAATATGTCTTAAGTCTTTGTTACATACTTTTTTAACACAGCACAGAAGCAGGAATCAGTCATAGAAGGGTAATTCTCATGTCTATACAACAGAGAACCAAATATTAAGTGTCATGACAACAGAAAAATGCCCGCCCAGTGAGATCATCATGCCATATTATTTACACAGGACGTAAGCCCCAACATGACACCACCGATATCATATACACACAGAAAATCATATGCTATGATGATGAGACGAACACAAATCTTTCAAGCAACATTAGGATGAAAATAGCAAACAGCCTAACCACTCATTTTAAGGCATGTAAATAAAGGCATCTTCTCAATTAATAAATATATACAAATGCCAATGTTTAATGTGACTCTGAAACCAGAACTTGCGTGGCAAGTGTACAAAGTGTTGTGGGTTCTGGCTTTTTCTTTTAATTCTGCCCTCACAATGTGCAAAACAGCCCTGCACAGTTCCTGTTTGCTAAACCCGCACCCGTAATACTCAACAAACGCCCAGCCTGTTATCTGCCAGCACCACTAATTTCATTCCGTACCTGACCTGACTTGAACCGCACCAGCATCTCCTAAATCAGGCAGCCAAAAATATGTATTTTGGCATGTAACACACACAATCAAACCAACATTACACTTTCAAAATTGATGCACTGATGAAAAATAGACACACAGCGCACCATGGTAATTAATGGAAAAAGTTCTGAAAAGGTGCATCTGTCATTTTAAACAGACATGCGAACAATTTCTCCAGAAACACAGTAGTGCATGCTTGCCCTCTGGTACTCCTAGCATGAAAAATAAAACTTTTCCTTAAATTGTAGTCTATACAGATTACATACAAAAGTGAGCAAGGTAGGGCATAAACAAGCATGGGCCAGTTTGTAAGTTAACGAGAAGGGCCTCGGTGTGCAGGCAGGGTGAAACAAACTTATATTTACTCTTCCAGATGCATGCAACTAACATGAATAGGAATATTATTGCCTATAACACCTCCAGAACACCTGTCTTGTGCTAGAAGAGGAGTAAAGCTGGATATGTGACAGTGGTGATGGGGGAACAATTAGTCTGAGTACTGTTATTATGCCACTCCTCATGGCCACATACATGGATTAGGGTTGGGCGATGTTGACCAATTTGGCATCGTATGATGTCTAATGTGAAACATTGTGATGGACGATGGTATCGTGATCGTAGGTGGCAGTGGTTGGGTGGGTGGGGGTGGTAGTTTAGTTGTAACTAAAACACCAAGCCACACCCCACGACTGGCAAAAATGACAAAAACAGTGTTCATGCGAGCAGGTGAGAGAAGATTGAGCGCAGAGATGACCGCTCGCGAGTGCTTGAATTGCGCGCTGATGACACATCAAGCTCGTGCGAGGGTTTGATATGAGCTCGCAGCCCCGTTTCTTCGCATGTACATCTGTTTTCCTCTCGCGGAAATGATTTACCGCACTCGCCAGCATCAGTGGTGCGCTCGCTTATTAATGGCATAGATTTGCCGCCAATCTCGCCATAGATTAAGTGTGTTTTTCGCGAGCTGGTTGCTGCTGCTGTGGCGGGGCGGAGGATCGCAATGCTGGCTCAGCATCGTGATGTCTATCGGCCATCGGCGATGGACGATGGCATCGTCTATCGACCCAACCCTAGTGTGGATGTGCTCACAGACAGTGGTTCTTTTATACAGAGCATCGAAATATCATTCACTTTTCAACACCTTCTTAAGCCCAGCTATCAAATACATACTGCCAACACCATTGTTATCAGCACTCCTGCCTCTTAAACAGGAAGTGGCTATAATGATCACCTGCTATGAGCTCAAGAGCTCTGGACTAAAGCCCTAAGATATATGGGCTTTCCTGTCAGCGATGCATCTGCCAAAGCCACAAAGCTGGATCAAATCCTTGAACCCTATACACATTACACAGTAAGGTGCTTGGATGGGGGAGAAAAAGCCAAACAAACATGCAAACCACTTTTGAGAGCCAAACAACCTTTTGTTTATTCTATCATGGTTTAGGTTTATCGTGGTCTTGTAGATCTCTGTGGTACTGCGATGTCTAATACCACAGGAACGAATGGGTCGTGGTTTTTAATGGATTTCTCTAGTATCAAGGTCAGTCCATCTGTGGTTTGGCAAAACGACTGCTAGTCTCGAGTTCCAGACCCTACTAGACAGGGAGGAACAGTTTTAAAACGATATTGTTGTTTATTGTATCGTAACAGCAAAATATGAATATAATAAAAATAAATATTAAATATAATTATTAAGGGTATATTTTATTTTTATTTTATTTTTTAATTTTAAATATTTGTATTCTGTTACATTTTTCAGAAGTAGAACATCCAGTGCTGCTCACCTTAGCAGTAAATTGTAAAAAAAATCTGGGCATTTATAATTCAGCAACATTGATTGGATCAAAGCAAACTAGAGAGAAGATTGAGACTTTCTTTATGTCTCCAGCTCAAGATGTTTCTCAACACAGCAACAGGCCCTCACGGGTCATTTTCTGTTGTTTTAGAAGAGTCCTTGACACTGTCTACAACTATGCTCTGATACCAAAGTCAGAACAAAGATCTAAATATGAAGAAACATTTCTCAAATACTCTCAAGATGAAATTATTCTTCTGAAAATTCATGTCACAAACAATTTCTCATTTAGCAACAGTTCTGTTTTGCAATTTTGTCTGGTCAGGCATATTATGAAATTAGTAATCAGAGCGTGAGAAACTTACCTCGTAGTGTGTGTTTGTTGGGCCATTGAAACCACGGTAATAGCAGCAGGTACAGAAGGTAGACTAAAGAGAGAGCGTTGTAGCGAAATATGCATGCTGTGGAGAATAAGAGAAACAAACAATCAGTTTGCATAGTGATATTAGACAGTCAAAATTGCATCACAAGCAGCATATGTGTGTGTATGTTTGTATATAAATATATAGTGGGTTTTTTTGGACCCTGCAGTCATCCGAATGTGACATGATTCTCTGTCATTTTTTATTATTAATTCAACATATTCAAAAGGTATGCAATGCACTCCACTTTTCTACAAAACTAAAAACATTTTAGCTTCAAAGTTTGTATTGTTTTAATTCAGGTAAGGGGTTA
Organism: Enteromius paludinosus; assembly: GCA_032361165.1. Classification (NCBI taxonomy): domain Eukaryota; kingdom Metazoa; phylum Chordata; class Actinopteri; order Cypriniformes; family Cyprinidae; genus Enteromius; species Enteromius paludinosus. The sequence goes on from JAUMHQ010000059.1 coordinate 22,948,457, forward strand.
TCCCATGGCATGTCAATTTTTTTATTGGTCAAATTCATACTGTTGGTCACAGTACACTACCCTTAAACTTTGGAAAACCGCAAAATGTCTCTGAATGAGTTTGCATTTCTCATCTTAAGAATTTGCATGCATATTAGTGGAAGTCATTAAAATAAAAAGTTAAGTGTGACACCTCTAACTGGGTGTTTTCTTTAGTATGGATATCAGCTGGACCAGTGGGGATGAAGTTGATCTGTTCACCCAAAAATGAAAATTCATTTACTCACCCTAGCAACATTTTTTCAACCTGCATGTTGGTAATGAAACCAGCAGCCAATGACTTCCATGGTATTTTTCCGTGCTATGGAAGTAAATAGCTACCATTCATTGTAGTAAATGATGCTCATTTTCATTTTAGGGTGAACTGTCCCTAAGAACTTGGTCAACCTGATTGGTGCTTGTGGAGGTCCCACTTTATATTAAGTGTCCCTAATGCCTGTGTACTTCCATAGTAACTAGATGTGTATGCAGTATATAACCACAGTGTAATTACATAGTATTTACAGCTGTAATATTTCTGTAACTTCACACATATAACAACCCTCAGAACGGTGTGTGTAAGTACAAATGTGTAACAGGACATTGGTAACAACACGTTTTGGTAATGAAAGTACAAATGTGTAACAGGACTAACAGCACTTTTTGGTAAATAAACTGTTACACTTTATATTAGATAGACAATTGCTATGTATTTAGCATGTAGTTACTCTGATTTTACACATCAGCGGGCAGTAAATTGGGTTTTACATATTAATTGTGGTTTGTGTCCAGAATGTTCCACTTTATATTAAGCGAGCAGTTCCTGAGGTGTAACCATGTAAATACACTGGTATTTCAGAGGTGCTCCAACGTCACCAACTCCACCCACTTTACATATCCCTAAACCTACCCAACTACACTCCCTGATCAACCCCTGTTCCAGTCACTCTTAAACATACTGCTGTAACAAAATGTAGCTATGTAATTCCTGTTACATGACTACTTAGTGAAGTGAAAAAAGTGTTGTTACCAATGTCCTGTTAAACATTTGTAATAACACACACCATTCTGAGGTTTGAAGCATTGTGTACTTACACTGTGGTTACATACTAGATATAAATCTAGTTACTATGCAAGTACACAGGTAGACTTAATATAAAGTGGGACCCTTGTGGACCACCTTGTCCATGGTCTAACAGGCAACAAACCAGCTTGACCACCCTAAGCTGGCCTGACCTGTTTTTCCAGCCCTCTAATTAGTTTCCTACAAATTCCATTGGCTGTGAACAGCAAACTTCTAAGAAAACAGTTGTCCAAGACAAAAGACAACAGAGAAAAGGTCAACAGGTCACCTCACAGATTAACATCTCATACTTTCTGCTGGTTTTGGCAGAGTAGTACAGTTCCTGATGAACATTCTTTGAAGGTGACTATTCCCAAAACCACTGGAAAAGGTGTTGTTTTTTTATTCTGTCTAAGTTGGATGGTGTGGAAATGCACCTACTGTGCTCAAGTCTTTGATAACGCTGATGATGCACTTTTGAACCTTTGTGACTGCCGCTATATAATCAAGCTGCTCTAATCAAGCTGAGTGGTCCCATGCGCAAAGCATTTTGAGACTAGTTTCCAAGCCTTTGAGGGTTCGCCAAGGCATACAAGGAGTTCCCTGCCTCCTGCTGCGCCTTTAGAAAAGGATACCTTTCCCTGACTCGCATTTTCCAAGCCATCGCAACAACACCTCAGATTCTCCAAAACACATTTACTGTTCCTCAATCTCTGATTCAGTCACATAACTGAAGGCTTTGTTTGAAAAGTCTGTCCATGGCTGTTAGCCATAAAGTTTCAGAGGCCTGAAGGCTACGGCGCTGTAACTACCATTACGACCCAGGAACAAAGACATACAGTGTTCAGTATTCAGGGGCAGCTCATACTGCCTCATGACCTCACCAGAAAAACAGTCTATTAATGCAGGGAAACTAAGATGGAAATCCTAGGTGAACACGCAATGATAGCCCTTGGTGATTTCGTAGATGATTATAAATGGGACAGATTTTGGGTAGGATCTAGTTTTGACCAAACTGTGACCAAAGCAAGATGAGAGTCACCTGAGGCTCATCTGTGTTTTCACTGAACCAGCAGCAACTGTGATCTAATAGAAAAACAGCAGGGGCTGGTAAAACAATAATAATAAGTAAGCACTAGCGGCTTCTAGCTTATTTTTCCAACTTCTCTGGTTTCACTAACCGCACATTTCAGTAGAAGTGTGTCGAAAGAAAGATATGACTTCCTCTTAGGAATCAGTTATTACCACTTCCAAAGTAAATGTATTTTAGTTTTGAGATTAATTGAATACGTTTAACCCAGTGAAACTAATTTAGTGTAATGAGACAGTAATGTGTTTGAGTGATTTTCAGTTTCTTTTTTAGGTTAAACAATTTTATTATCATCTTGAATAAATTGTTTCAGTGGTCATACCAGTGTCATATTTATATATACACATACTAAATATACACAGTACACGCACCTGTATTATGTAAACAAAAACCTTTATTGTCGATGCGATTAATCATGATTAGTCATTTGAAGGCACTAAATAATGCTACAAATATCTTTCAGTTACACTGAGATGTCACAGCACAGGAATTTCTAATTGAACAGTAGTTCCACCTGAACATTATAATTTGAATAGAACGAAATTTTAAATACATTTATTGCATTATTACTATTATGGTATATTATTATTATTCGAAAAACAGAATTAAACAAAAACAAAAAAATTACAGATGAAGAGTTGTGTTAACATGGGCTGCAGTAAATGTCCACAAAATTATTACGAAACACTAAAAATCAAGATTTACAATATGTGAATTGACAACTCGTTAATTTGTCTCATCAAGAAAAGTATTTGTTTTGACATACAGTTCTTAAATCATCCGAAATCTGTTCTTTTATAAACAAAAAGCATTTTCTTGGACTTGAGCCCATGAAGTCAAACTATACGTAAGGTAGCTGTAACAGAAAGCTCCTTTAAGTCTCCTGAGTTATGGATAAGAGAGAAACGTCTGAGCAATAAAATTTTCCTCTAAGAAGGTGTATACTCGTATGAGAGTGCCGGGTTGTACTGGGATGCATGTGTTTACAGTTACACCTATGAGCGTCTCTGCTGTCCTGCACTCAACTGCTTCATGACATTGGATGGCTGCAGGAAATTATGGTAATTTGGGACCTGGAAAAACCAACAGCCACGCCACAGGACTGGGATCACGACATACCTGCTTTACAAAACACGCATACCACGGTTAAAAAAAGCCTCTAGACATTAGGGCAGACATACTGCTCTAGTGAGGTCCAGTCCACTCAACAACCATCTAACCTATAAACCTCCAGTTCATTATGAAGGTGCTAATTTTGCTCACAGTGGAGCTTTTTTACTCAGTTCTGCACATATCTGAAGTTCAGTCATCACCCTGACAAGATGTTTTCAAGCTATACTTTCACAAGCTACACAATATATTTGATTGTGCCTAATCAAATGAAACCTTAACAATTGAATAATATATTACTGCAATTTTAACAATAATAAACAGTTTTTTTCAATTATTTATTTATTTAGTTATATTTATAAATTTATTTCAGAAATTCTGTAAGTTCTGTTTTACGATTAAAATAAAAAAGAATTACATTATAAAAAAAACTAGTTTTCATGATGAATGCATAAATTTTAACAATTTAATTAACAAATCAGATTAAATATATATATATATATATATATATATTTTAGTGGTGGGCCGTTATCGGCATTAACGCGACTCTTATCGCGCGAAAAAAAAAATATACTTACTCTATAGACAAAGTTGGGTTGGAGTCTATACGGGGACTTTCACCTTTAGCGCGGATGTATAGCCGAATTACACTGTAGCCTTATTCAGACGGGACTAGTTTTCTAAAC